>JABCKS010025412.1:0-16083 GCA_018851325.1 Termitomyces sp. DKA19 | reverse complement strand
AGTATGACCTATAGATAGGGCTTAGCAAGGGGAATCAGGTAGAATAGTAAAAGGAGAGAATTGTGACCATGTAAGGGATAAAATAGGGAGTCCCCTGACAAAGACCCATCTGTTGCTGAGTACAGTTACTAACATCTCTGACTATCTTACTGGACAGCACATGACCTGGGTATCAGCATGAGATTTTGTACAAGACCTTAGCAACCATGGGATTTTTTTGGATCATGAGCATTTATTACATAGAGCCTAGACTATGCATCTAGAACAACCTTGCCAAAAGCCCCCTTAGCAATGTTTGCTAGCAACCATTCTTAGCAACATAGACACTTTGCTTTCAAAATGAACATATAGACATGTGACTTCTTGGACCCTTCATTTTTCTTGTCCCAATTACTAACATACTTGAACAGTATCTACACTTCAGATACTGATATTTGGTATGCTCTTTATTTTCATTCTGACACATAGTATGCACTTTTTAACATTGAATACATACATTTAGTTACCATCTTGACACCCAGTATGCATTTTGGCAGACACCATTACCCACAGTAACCATCTTTCTTTTTAGGATACATTACTTACAAACAGTATAAATATCCTCTGTACATACCTAGAAAAACAATGAATAAATGGACAGAGCAACTCTGAGTACTTGGCCCTCAGTATCTCCCTCAGCTTCAGAGCTCCTTTTTGTTCACCCTTGCCATCATTAACAGCTTAGTGACAAGCCTCAGCAACCTAATCTAGTGTGGTACCAAGTATAGATGCCTTAGTGTTATAGTGTCTCAGTGACATTAGCAACTATGGCTAGCAACTAGTCCTGTGTGTTCTTCAAGATCCTTCCTGTTTGACTCACATTCTTGCTCTATTCCTTCCTAGTCACTGGGCCTTTACCAACCTTAGCAATATCTTCTTAGCAATTGTTTATCTAGCAACTTGTGCTTAGCCCCTTTTATACTTTAGCAACTTTTGTTTACCTTACCTACATTCATATTATATACTGCCTTGCCCTCTATTTCTATTCCATTTTTTGTTTAGCAACTTAGCAATATACCATTAGTGTTTAGCAACTTAGGCTGACATTAATGACTTCTTTCACTTGCACCCCTTTCTCACCCTACTCTATACAGCTCTCACTCTCTGGAATGATTACTGACTTGCCCTCACACATATCCTACTGCCAGCTACCCTATCTGGTTGCCAGTGCACTCTAGGTCTTTCTTTTGGTTGCCTGCATAGCAGCTAAGCAGCATAGGAGTACATCATTTTGGAGTCCACTGCAAGGGACTTAGGTAATCATTCCACCAGAAACCAAGGCCCAGGCAAAATGTCACTTGGAATTTACCACTGAGTTATCTGACTCTTTGCTATTGACACCCCCTAGTACTCCACTAACTACCCAGCCCAGACCACTAGCAGACAAATTAGAAGCTGCTAGGAACCTCCTCAACATTAGCAAACTTCTTAGCAACTTTCCAGGAGCATTTGTAGAGAGCTTTCTTAGTGCTCCATTATCACTACTATCTGCTATTGACTTTTCTGTCTCCTTCCTCAGGAATCATTCAACTTCTGCTTTACCAGTAGACCAACAAGTACTCCTTCTACCAACAAAACTGACAATTGCTATGAATAACAATCCTGTCACTTGCCATACTTGGATGCCCCCTCATAATGACACAACAGCTTCTAAATGGGATGAGAGCTGCCCTAGGGAGCTCCCTCAATACTTCAAGGAATTAGAGTATCTTTTTGCTAACTGTGGTATTACTGATGATATGCAGAAAAAGAAATATGCAGCTTACTATGTCTCTTATGACATGGTGGAAACTTGGCTTGGCTTACCAGAATTTAGCAACAACTTAGCAATTAGCAATAATGCTCCCTGGCCTTACACATATCAGGAATGGAAAGTGGCAGTGCTTAGGTTATACTCTGGAGCTGACACTAGTGCATGGTATATATTTGGTAATCTCAAGCAACTTATCAACCAGACCTTCAATAGTGGTTTAGTGACATTAGGATGATTTTCTGACTACTATCAGGATTTCCAATGGATTGCTAGGTGGCTCCTCACTAATGGCAAACTTTACCAAAATGAAGAACATTACTTATTCCAACAAGGTATCCCCACATTGCTTTGGTCTAAAATCATCCACCAGCTTGAAATTACACTTCCTGATCACTACCCCAAAGATCCTTATGATGTGGAGCAGGTCTTTGAAGGTGCAAAGTAAGTATTAAAGGGTACTGACACAGCAACCACCAAGTCTACTGCTACTGCCACATCTGTCACTAGTGCTCCCAGTATCATTCCAGCACCTGCTGTTAATGTTTCCACTATGCCACCCCCTGCTCCTAAATGTGAAGCTATTGAATTAGCAATAACCACAGCAATCATTAGTGCCCTGGAATGCCTGGAAGCACTTTTTGCTAACAGCAGTCAGCCCCACCAGCAAAATCAGTTCAACAACTCTTGCCACTTCTGTGGTGAATCTGGTCATACTATGGTATGAGGCACTTGTATCCAGCTAGAACATATGATTCAGCAGGGTAGAATCCATCAAAATGCTGAAGACAAGATTGTCTTACCATCTAGTGCTATAATTCTAAATTACTTTGGCAAATAGCTTTACAAGGACTATATTGAGGAATGGCACCACCTAAACCCTGGACAGATTATTACCAGCAAACTCTCATCCAACACTAACCCAGATTCAGAGCAAGCAACTATGTAGCAGTCACTAATCCATGAGGTACTACAGCAGGACATTGCTACTAGCAGATCACTAACAAAGGATGAATGTATTGAGGCCTTGGAATGAGAGCTATTTGCCCTATGACAAGCTGGTAAAAAGTTTGATGGTGTACAGGTTCCCCAAGCTCCTTATCAAACCACTAGCAATAAGGCTCCCATTCCATCAGCAACTAGCAATACACCAGCAATTACTCCTTCCCCTGACCATGTACCAACTCCTACTGCTAAGCTAATTGACAAAGGCAAAGCACCAGAAAGATCTGTTGCTAAGGATTCACCCTTAGTTGCTAAGCCTACTGAATCCATTCCCTAGCCACTGGTACACCTGTTTTCTGGAATCCCTGCTTGCTATATGCTACCTGCTAACAGGAATTTTGCCACTCCAGATCACCATAACAACACCACTTACAGGACTATACCTCCCATCTATGACATTGAACAATCAAAGACTATATTTGATTGAGTTTTAAACATCCAGGTCACATTTTCAGTTGGCAAGCTCTGCTCTATGGCACCAGACATCAGAAATCAGCTTAGGACTGCCATTACACCCAAGCAACTAGCAGGAACAAATGCAAACATAGTACAGGATTCTAGTAACATATTTAAAGAAGTATTACCAATGTTTACTATGGATGAGCCACAGTTTTTGCTAAGTTCCAGGATCAGTACTGCTAACAGAGTCACTCCAAACCAGGCCAAGGTCTCTTCAATTGATCCAGTAAAGGCCTACATCAAGTTGCTACCTCCTGGAGAGGAGCCAGTAGTTTTAACAATTGCTAAGGATTCCCAGTCACTAAGGTCTATCACAATGCTAATTGACAATTAAGAAGAAATAGAATGCATCATGGATAGTGGTTCCCAGATCATCTCCATGTCAGCAGAAGTTACTAACAATCTTGGCTTATCCTACAATCCTGGTATCATCTTGAATATGCAGAGCATTAATGGCATATTGGATAGATCACTAGGACTCACCAGGAATGTACCTTGTACCATTGGCAATTTGACACTATATCTCCAGATTCATGTATTACAGTCTCCCATCTACAACATCCTTCTTGGTTGCCCCTTTGACATATTAACAAGAAGTGTGGTCAATACTCTTAGCAACATCAAAACCACCATCACAGTTACTGACCCCAATTCAGGCATGCAATGAATGATACCAATGTTTCCCCACAGGAAATATAAAAGAAACAATCATCAAAAGGTTTGCTATGAGACAGAACCACCCCAGTCCTTTCAGCACTGATCAGAATAGCAATGATGCCAACAACTTAGCAACCATTATCAGCTATGACCATTCAACTGATCTAGTGACTTGTATAGCTTCTTGTGACTTGGATGACAATATTTTACTTATAACATCTTATACACCTACAGACTCTTCCTTGGCCTACCTATATGCTACTGCTAGTGATTTTTGCTCTTCTTCATTACCTCCTCAGTCTTATTTTGTTTCTACCAATATTTCTAATCCTTTGATTCTTGGACAGACTTTGCTCCTTGATACTTGTGTTATAGGCATTGTACTTACTTGCATTAACCTTCCTTTCCCAGCACAGTATATTGCTAATAGTCCTGCTAAAAGAAAAGGAGTACAGGTGAAGAAGAAATACAAGCCAGTCACTATAAAGATCAAACCTGTTGCTGGTCACATTAGCAAAGATTTCAGAATTGAGTGACAAATCTTTGGTGATCCCCTAGTGACTATGCTGCCACTTGATCCAAACCCTCCCCCATTCATACTGATCCAGTGATTCACTAGTGACCAATAAGCAACATTCATTAAGGACCATGACACTGACTTTCTCACTAGTAATGAATGCAATGTCCTCATCAATCTTGTTGCTAAGCAGGAAAAGGCTTTTGCTTGGAAAGACTCTGAATGAGAAAGCTTTTGCTCTGACTTCTTTCCCCTAGTTAGGATACTGACAATCTCCCATATCTCCTGGGTTCAGCATAATTGCCCTATTCCCCCAGAACTTGAGAAAGAGGTATGCAAGATCATCTGTGACAAGATTAAGGCTAGCACCTATGAACCCTCAAACTCTGCTTACCAATCCTGCTGGTTTTGTATCCTCAAGAAGAGTGGTAAGCTCCAGATTGTGCATAGTCTAGAGCCTCTAATTTATGTCACCATGTGCCATTCTGGAGTACCCCCTTTCCCAGATCATGTTACCAAGTCTTTTGCTGGACAAATTTATGAAGTGACACTAGACCTTTTTGTTGGTTATGACAAGCAACTAATCAACTCAGCCTCCCATGACTTAACAATATTCCAGACCCCATTTGGCACTCTCTGTTTAGTGACCCTACTAATGGGTTGGACTAACTCAGTACCAATCTTCCATGACAACATTACCTTCATCCTGCAGCCTAAGATCCCTCATAACATACTCAGTTTTATTAACAACATTGGCACTAAGGATCCCAAAGACTGAAAGCTTGTTAATGGTATTCCTATTACACATCCTGCTAACTCCAATATTTGCTTAGCTCTCTGGGAGTTCTTTGAGCTTCTTAACTAGATTCTTCAGCAAATGAAGTACTGTGGTAGTACATTTTCTGGTCACATACTTGTCTTATGTGCGCCAACATTCAAGATCTTGGGACACATTTGCATGCCTAACAGTCAAATTCTGGATGAAAGTTGCTTAGTCTTGCTTGAGCAATGGGGTCCTTGCCAGTTGCTATCTGAAGTTAGAGCCTTTTTGGGCACAGTTGGCATCCTTAGGATTTTTGTCAAGAATTTCACTTACCATGCTAACAATTTAATAAAATTCACATGTACCAATGTCCCTTTTGAGTTTGGTCTTGACTAAGTCAATGCCCAGTGAGACCTTGTTAAAGCTCTCAAAGACACTAAGCCCCTAGTCCCCATTGACTATAAATCATCTGACCCTATCATCTTAGCAGTTGATACATCATACATTACTATAGGCTACCACCTCTGCCAGTGCCATAGCAACAACTGCAAAGAACATTGTTACAATTGCTTTAGGTCCATCATACTTAACAAAAGGGAATTATGATTCAGTCAGCCTAAACTTGAGCTCTATGGCCTCTACCATGCTCTACAGGCCTTAAGAATGTACCTTATAGGGGTCAGAAACCTCATCATCAAAGTTGACACTTGCTACATCAAGGGTATGCTTCAGAACCCTGACATTCAGCCCTCCACTAGCATGAATTGCTGGATCATGGCAATTTTAATGTTTCACTTTAAGCTCATGCATGTTAAAGGTACCTTCCATGGCCCAAATAGACTTTTGTAATGACTGCTACAGCCTAGCTTCCTGATAATAGTGACAACTCTGTATATGAGGATTGGATTGATCAACTACATGGCTTCATTCACTAAGTCCAGCTCCCCTTCTCTCTACTTCATTATATCTCTTCAGTTTCATAATTGATGTCCCCAGTCCTTGAGTACCAGCTCTTAGCAACATTTGCTAGTGACACATTTGATACAGCAGCCCCACATTTAGTAACTACTAACAATTTTCTGCCTCTACAGGATGATGCCACTATCATATATAGCAATATGCCATGTTCTACTAAGGCTATCACTAGCAATGCTTGTATTGCTTTAGTACAGCAGTGGCTTAGTGATTTAGTCAGGCCAGACAACTTTAGTGACAATGCCTATGTCAAATTTATTCACTATGCTGCTATGTTCTTTACTGTAGATGGTAAGCTTTGGTGACAAAATAGGGATGGTGCCCACAAGTTGTTTATTCTAAGCAACCACTGCTTACAAATCTTGTGAGCAATGCATGATGACTTAGGCCATAGAGGACTTTTCACTACTCACTCAGCCCTACTGGAATGTTTTTGGTGGCCCCAAGTTAGCACTGATATTGTATAGTATATTCATACATGCCACATCTGCCAGGTTCACCAAACAACAAAAGTACTCATCCCACTGGTTGTTGCTACACTAGTACCCTTGTTCAGCAAGATATACATTGACACTATATTCATGCCACCTTCCAATAGATTCAAGTATATTATCCAAGAACATTGTTTGCTAACATATTATTCTAAGTTCCATATGCTTGCTAGGGAGAATAGCAATGCTATTGCCAAGTGATTATATGAAGATGTCATTTGTTACTGGGGAGCTCTTAGCAAAATCATTATCAACAATGGCACTCCCATTCTGAAAGCTGTAGCCTACTTAGCAAAGAAGTACAACTTGCACCATATTCAAGTCTCTGGGTACAACAAGCACACTAATGGCATAGTCAAGCAACCTCACTTTGATCAGGCTCTTCTCAAGGTGGTGGACAGTGGTCAATTCAAGTAGAGTACTGCATGTTATTCAGTCTTTTGGTCAGAATGTGTTACAGTGCATAAGCAAATGAGTTGTTCCTCCTATTATGCTGTTACCAGTACCCATCCCCTTCTTTCTGCTGACATCATTGAAGTAACATATCTGCAACCACCACCAAATTCCTTTTTGTCTTCTACCAACCTTATAGCCCACTAAGCAATTGATTTACAACATCACCAAAAAGATCTCAAGTGACTCCATGACACTGTCTTTAGTGCTTGCCATTTAGCTGCTATTTGTTTTGAAACAGAACACACCGCTATGATCTGCAACTACAATTTTCAAACTAGAGACCTTGTATTGATGAAGAATACTAGAATTGAGGTGACCCATAACAAAAAGATGAGGCCTCATTACTTAAGCCCTTTGGTGGTAATATCTTGTAACTATGAAGGCACTTACATCCTTTGTGAATTAGATGGATCAGTTTTGCATTGATTGGTAGCTGCCTTTCACTTAATCCTATATTTTGCTAGAGAATACATATCAGTGCCTAGCAATACTTTTAACATCAATACCTCCCACTTACATGAACTTGAACAAACCAATCTAGTGGACAATGATGATGTTAGCAATGCCACTAACAAAACTAACAACTGAAAACCATTCACTAAGCTATAGCAACATTCATTTCAAATTCTACTTATATGTTTATTATATATTTAGAAAAACTGTCACTTACAATATAAAATCATTAAGTCCTTCATTTTGTCTCTTTTTATATCATCTTTTAGTCATGTAAGTACTTTACAGACTTTTACTTCTTGATATTTTTTTGCTATGAAGCTGTGCTTAGTGTCTTTTTGCTAGCAACTAGCACACCCTTGGGATTTCTCATGCTATAATGATTTACTGAGCATTTCCCCTTATTGTTACTAGTGCCAAGTGATTATTACTGGTGTGTAGCAATTATTCTGTCTTTGTTCTTTTTTTTTTTTTCTTGATCTTTGACCCTATACAATTTCTCTTACCTTCTGTCTTTTATAATGCTCCTTAGTTCTTTTTTGACTTTCATTCATTATGTTACATTTTTAAGCCCCTTAAGGGGGCCAGTCTACATTACTATATAGTAAGATATTAAGCTCCTTAAGGGGGCTAGTCTGTGATATAATGATATAGATATAAAAATGTTTTTTTTGAAGAGTGGCAGTTACTAGGCATTAAAGTTAGAGTTGTTCCTGGGCAAGTCCCCTATCTCCTCCTCTCCTCCCTTGATTCTGTTCTCCTCCTACTAGGCAAGGAAAGCTTGACAGTCCTACTGATAGCTCTCTAAAGTTGCCAGTGACTGCTTAGCAATGGAATAACAAGTTCAAGCCTTGAGGAGAGCAGCCCTAGCTCCATCCAGAGACTGCTAAAAATGCTGTTCTAGTTCAGCCACCCTCCCTTCAAATTCCTATAGTAAGGAGGCAGGCATCAATGGCTCTGGTAGGGCTAGGTCTTCACTCAGCTACCCTAGATCATTATCACCAACCTCCTTCATGGAAGCTGGAGTACAAAGTACCTGGTGACATAATTGTTAGCAAAATAAATAGTGACCAAAGGAACTTACTGGCACTAGAATTGCCACTACCTTGCCCTTGTCCTTGGCCTCTGCCTCTTTTTCCTTTTCAACCTCCTCAGCCACCTCTACCCTACCCCATTCCTCTTTATTGTCCTCTTTCATCACCTCCTCCTCAACTATCACTCTGCCAGTACCTTCTTCAGGTTCCCCAGCTGCTAAGTCTATCTCCTCTAGTATGGTCACCTCTTCTGTCTCTGCTGCAGAGGTCACCAGCCACATCTCAATGTTGTCCTCAGACTCCACAATACTAGCAGTGATATGTAGTTATTTGGCTCAGGCCAGAGGTTCTTTGTCACTACTCCTGCTAACCTTGTCTTAACTCTTTTGAGGTTGCTTGCCCCTAGTGACCATCTGACCTCTCATCATTATCTCATTCTATTCCATTGGCAGATTCAAGCTAAAATGCTTGATCTGTATTGGTCACCTAGCTGCTGCTAACTCTTGTTGTACCTTGACAAACTTCCTGGCTTGATATACCAAGGCTGCCTGAGTTGCTATCCTTCCTACAAACTTCCTGCTCCAACTATGTGACAAGTGTCCATGATAAGAACAACCCTTCCTTGTGCTATCACAACAATAGCAAGGTTGGGTGCCAGTAGGATACCAGCAGCCTTCAGGGTCATTCTTAGAACAGCAATTATCATACTATAAGAGAGTTAGCAACAACTTAAGATGAGCCACTAAGACATACCACTCCCTGAGCTTCCCTGAAGGCTTTTTATTTAGCAGGAAAAACTATTGTCTTCCCTTTTGCTTTTGCCAAGACTATACCTGCCACCATCTTAGTGTCTGCAACAGTTGAAACCTTCCTCCAATGAAGAAGCCTTACCAACTCCTTGTTGGTAAAGGAGTCTTGGATAGGTTCCTTGTGAAGAGTTAGCAGTTGTTGCTAAGTGCTAATGAATAAAGAGAAACTTACTTTGAATTCTTCCTTGTCCTTCTCTCTCTCCTTCCCTTTGCCCTTAGAAGTCTTATAGTGCTTTGGTGATGCTGCCAGCTCCTTAGCAATGCTACTATCAACACACTTGGGAGTGGAGGGGCCAGCTTCCTTATCCACCCCACAACTCTTGCTATAGCTTGCACCCATTGTTATTGTCAGCTTATATGGTAGTTGCTGGAAGAAAAATTGATCATTAGAAGACAAGTCCTTGAAAAGCTGAAGTTACCTAAGTGATGCTGCTAGCCCAGGTGACACTGCTATCACTTACCATTATACCAGCCTCCAAGTCTTTAAGGAGGTACTTGAGAGAGGGTAGAGAAGGAGTCTAGTGAAAGATATTAGCAAAATTATTAATATATCACTAAAAACAAAGGAAAGTAAGGTTTACTCACAAAATATTTGTCAAACTCACACATTCAATCCTCCCCCTTGTACTTCTTGTACAAGGCACAACACTCTTGATCTACCTCCACTAAGGCAGGCCAGTCCACTCCACTACCTGTGGTCTTGAACTATTACAGCCAGGTTTTGATTATAGTGGTCACTGCTAACTGCAGATTAGTTGCTAAGGAGGCATATACTGCAATGAGAAGCCAGTTGACATGGTTAAGGAAAGCTTGTGCCATATCATGTTTGTCTATCCAATCAGCAATGAGGAAGGCCATGGTATTTGGTTGAAGATAAGATCTGAAGAGAAAAGCAGAGAGGAGAAGTGGGAAGAACTAGGTTGAAGTTCAGCTAAGTGCCAGTCTTTTATAGACTTTTCTTTTTCTGTGCGCAGACCATTCAAGTGATCATAGGACTTGGTTGACTGAGGACAGTCAAGATTTTAGCATAGGGGAGGATGATAAGACCCATCTATTGCTGAGTACAGTTACTGACATCTTTGACTATCTTACTGGACAGCACATAACCTGGGGATCAGCATGAGATTTTGCATGAGACCTTAGCAACTACAGGATTTTTTTGGATCATGAACATTTATTACATAGAGCCTAGACCATGCATCTAGAACAACCTTGCTAAAAGCTCCCTTAGCAATGTTTGCTAGCAACCATTCTTAGCAATATAGGCACTTTACTTTCAAAATGAACATATAGACATGTGACTTCTTGGACCCTTCATTTTTCTTGTCCTGATTACTAACATACTTGAACAGTGTCTACACTTTAGATACTGACTTTTGGTATGCTCTTTATTTTCATTCTGACACATAGTATACACTTTTTAACATTGAATACATACATTTAGTTACCATCTTGACATCCAGTATGCATTTTAGCAGACACCATTACCCACAGTAACTATCTTTCTTTTTAGGATACATTACTTATAAACAGTATAAATACCCTCTGTACATATCTAGAAAAATAATGAATAAATTGACAGAACAACCCTGAGTACTTGGCCCTCAGTATCTCCCTCAGCTTCAGAGCTCCTTTTTGTTCACCCTTGCCATCATTAACAGCTTAGTGATAAGCCTCAGCAACCTCATCCTCAATCTAGCATAGTACCAAGTATGGGTGCCTTAATATTATAGTGTCTCAGTGACATTAGCAACTATGGCTAGCAACTAGTCCCATATGTTCTTTGAAATCCTTTCTGTTTGACTTACATTCTTGCCCTATTTTTTCCTTGTTGCTGGGCCTTTACCAACCTTGGCAACATCTTCTTAGCAATTATTTACCTAGCAACTTGTGCTTAGCCCCTTTTATACTTTAGCAACTTTTGTTTACCTTACCTACATTCATATCACATACTGCCTTGCCCTCTATTCCTATTCTGTTTTTTGTTTAGCAACTTAATAACATACTATTAGTGTTTAGTGACTTGGGCTGATGTTAATGACTCCTTCCACTTACACTCCTTTTTCACTCTACTCTATATAGCTCTTGCTCTCTGGGACAATTACTGACTTGCCCTCACACATATTCTACTGCCAGCTATCCTATTTGGTTTAGGTCTTCCTTTTGGTTGCCTGCATGGCAGCTAGGTGGCATAGAAGCACATCAACCATCAAGGCTGGAAGTGGGTAGCTCTTGGTCCCTGATATATGCCTTGCTTCAGCAATGAACAGACCAGTGCTGACAAATACCAGAGCATTTCACTCTGTGTTTGGAGCTTCTAATAGGTATTCCAAGTATAGTCCCATATAAGAATCCTGTATAGGAGAAGGTGCCAGGGAATACTAGTTGGAAGCTGGTTCTAGCCCAAATCTATATATAGCCATCAGACAGTACTAGTGTGAAGGTTGGAAGGAGAGTGGGTGTGGGTAAAGGGTTAAGTTGTTTTGAGGTATAACTAGAGGTTGCAATCAATAGGTTGATACAATTGGGTTGCTATTGGTATCCACAGTACAAGTGGCAGTGAGCAAATAGAGGGGTACAGCATAGTGAGCCATCAAATGTCCAATGAGCAAGGAGAGTCTTGATATTATGTCAAATTCAAAGAACCTAGGGAGGCTCACCTCCAAGAGCAAGAACCCACTAGTCAGTTAATTGATAATAGGAGATGGAACATATGAGTAATCCAAGGCTGATCTGGGTACTAGGCAGTGTTCTGAAGTTGTATTGATAAGAGCAAAGGTTGATAGAGTCCATGGAAATATTCTGCAGACTGAGACAACTATGCCAAAGAAGAGAAATAGAGAGAGAAAAATAGTAGATTGAGAGTAAAAAAGAGACAGAGTAGATAGAAAGACAAAAGTAGGCAAAAGTAGGCAATATCAAGACTACCAACTGACTACAAGGCTCAGGGCTATATATTTGGGGTCTCTGAGGAGAATCAAATAAGGTAGGGGGTCCCTGGATGGGCAGTGCCTGCCTGGGACTCAGCTTCTGTTATAGCAGGGCCTGACTATGGTCTGAAGCAGGCTTTATAGTCAGATACATGGGTGCAGAATTGTCTTGACATTGAGGCAGGCCCTAAATGAGCATTGGGACTTAGGAGGCCAAGTTGCTAGTGATCCAATGATATATAAAGCATGCCCAAAAAAGTTATTGGGGTCAGAGCTCAAGAATGCATGAACCAGTGATCCAGTGATATGTAGGTTATGGGCAGGGTTTGGATAAAGGGAAGGGGTTTGAGGGTTAGGTGGGGGTAGTTTTTCAGAGTGGTAGAGTTGTGATGGAGTCATCAACATTGATGGGGCAAAATTGGTGGGGTTCTGACAAACTTAGCATTAAATTCTAAAATCAAAGCCCTAACTAAAGTATAGCAAAATTGAAGCTGGAACTAAGTATTAAGTTTTGAAATCAAGGCTTTAACTAAGTACAGCAAAGTTGGTGCTGGGACTAAGCATTGAGTTTAAAATCAAGGCTCTCACTAAGTATAGCAAAATTAGGGCTGGACATAAGTTGAGTTTTAAAATACTAAGAGTAAGTCTTGATATTTTAAAATCAAGGCTTTAACTAAGTATAGCAAGGTTGAAACTAGGATTAAGTATTGAGTTTTAAAATCAAGCCCTTAACCAATCACAGCAAAGCCAGAACTGAAGACTAAGTATTGAGTTTTGAAATCAAGGCACTGACCAAGTATAATCAAGTTAGTACTGGAACTAAGTATTAAGTTTGAAAATCAAGACCTTAACTAAGTACAGCAAAGTTGATGCTAGGACTAAGCATTAAGTTTTGAAATCCAGGTCTATTTAATAATTTTGTATTTGGATAGCAGCACTATAATTATAACATTTTATATAAACTACACAAATAATATATATCTACAATTCAAACTAAGACTATGCATTTATATTATAGGCATAGTTATAACACCTAGTCTATATATAATGCAATAACCATTTCATAAAAATAGGAAAGTTGTCTACTTTGGGTCATGCTTTAGTAAGTGATGACAAAGTCTGATATAGGAACCTTTTTTTAAGGTAATTGCCTCAGAGTTGGCTCATTTTAAATATACTCTGGGCTATCAATATTATTGTAAAAATTATTTCTTAAGGTATTAAAATACTTATAGATTGTTTTGAGAACAAGTGTATATATTAGTATATTCATTGGTTGTTCAACATTGAATTTAGTTTCTTTGACAAGTCTGAGCTATTAATATACTGAATGTGTTATTATGTAAGTGAATTTTATTGTTTTTAAACTGTAAAAATATAGAAAAAAAACTATTCTTAAAACAAAAAAGTATATATGTAAAGTTAGAGCTGAGACTAAGCATGCTAGATATCAAAGACCTAACTGAGCACAGCAAAGTTAGATCTGGATTTTAGCACAAACTACAGACACATGCTAAAAGTATAGACTGTAGCTTATCTACATATAATACAACAACTTTTGGGAAAATTCAGTGTAAGCATGAATTTTATTAGCATTAGTGAGAATTAGTCAGAACTTACATAAAAATTAGTCAACATAATTGCATCAACAATTTCTAACTAAATAGTTATACTAAAAGCAGGGTACAACATCTCATTTCCTACATACTAGCTGATAATTATACATGTAGTTCACTTATTATTCTATAGGTACAATTGATCTTAGTTGCTCTCTCTTACTGCAACAGTTACTGGGGATTTCACTTATTGTTATGTAGGCTCTTAGATCTGGTTTGGCACAATCATTCTATTTCTTATGATTAAACAGATGGAGGTATTGTTTCAGTTTTTAGTTAACATGCTCTGTCTGTCTATTTGGCTAATAGTAATAGACTATAGTTGAATGGAGCTTCTACTCCATCTGCCACCTTAACTAAGTCAATCTCTGCCATTGTATATAAAATGATTAGGCCTAAGTACTTAACCTTAGTCTGTTCAAACTCACATTTTTAAGTTTGAAGTAAAGTTGGTGTTAGTAAAGGTATTTTAATATGACATGTGTGATCTGACAATGTTTTTCTAAGGTCTTGGTGTAGATGAGGATATTATTCAAACAGATACAAAATAATGCCTTCTACAATTAAAATATGAAAGATGTCATTCATCATTGTCTCAAAGGTGGCAAAGCTTTTAGTGAGACCAAAGAACATTACCAGAGGCTCAAAGAGTCTAGAATTAGTTCTAAATGCTACCTTCCACTCATCTCCTTCCTTGATGCACATATTGTTTTGGCTTTGATAGATATACAGCTTGGTAAAGTAATATGCACTTTGAAGATTGTTGACAAGTTTTAAGACAAGTGGTAAGGGGTGGCAGTTTTTCACTGTCATTGCATTCAAGACTTAATAGTCCTGGACCAGATAAAGAAATCTATCCTGCTTCTTAATAAAGAAGATTGGAAAAGCCATTAGGGACTTGGAGGGCTGTATCTGGCCAGAGCTAAAGTTCTTCTGCAGGAACATATCTGGCTCATTCTGCTTATATGGTGTAAGTAGATAGACTTTGCAGCTGAAAGGTTCAGCTCCAGTAGCTTAATTATATAGTTCCATTGTTTGCACTCTAGGAGTGAGTTGAAAAATGTCTTGGTAAATACATTCTCAAAGTCATAGAGGTAATGGAGGACTGTGCTACAAAAAGGCTTAGGCTGAGAATTTGCTGCAAATGCCTCAGCCAAATATTGAAAAGTTGTCTAACTAGCCTGGATCTCCATTACTGTAGAAGGAAGGTGGAATATTATAGCATAGATTCTATTACTTACTTCAATGGTCTCATTGAGAGACTCAAGGTATACAGTGCTGGTAAATTCCCCTTTGAATCCCTTTTCCTCCTAGAGTTCACATTCAACACCTCTGATATCCTTATAGAGTCTCTCTAAAGGCATGCCAAAGGAGAGGGATCCAAAAGGTTGAGATCAGTATAAAAGAGATGCCCTACATAACAGGCATATCTGGCTGCATATTCACAGATCTTTATTCTATGTTTCTCTTTAGCCTCTCTTATACAGATGGTGCAATGACAAGAACAGCTTATTTTCACTTCACCCTTTGCTCAATCAATTTCAGGGTTGTGCTTTTAAAGAGGTGAGCCCCAAGGTCGTGTCATGTTTTTCCAAGCTAGTGACTACAATAACTGCATGCTCTAAATGAGTCCAGTAATGAAGAACTAGATCAACTACAAAGCAAATAAATCCAGCTTCATTAAAAGTGCTATCAATGTTGTATATTAAGATAGAGCAAGTTTAGTGGTCAGGTGGTGAAATGGTATCATTTCACATATTCTGCATTGAGGAAAAAAAGGCTAGTTGCTCCATTACCAAGTAAGGCAACAATGCTGAGAATCTGCTAGGTATCTATCATTTCAATCTCCACCTTCAGCCTTAGAAAATTGACAGAGGAAGTAGAGGCAACAATATAGTAATAAGGAGGATGGCATTTTCAGGCAAGGACTCTATAGCATGGTTGAGAGGGAAGTTCCCTCTCAACAGGTGCTTATAGTTTTAATTACAGAATTATGTATAATGGCATTTATATTAGATTATGTGGACAGAGTGGTGAAACAATTAGCACTAGGCAATGGAGGTACATCATTCATCCATTGCTTTCCTAAAAATTCTCTTGACTCGATGGGAGGGGTGTTAGAATCTCCA
>JABCKS010025411.1:0-16113 GCA_018851325.1 Termitomyces sp. DKA19 | reverse complement strand
CTGTCACGAAATCAGAATGTCAGCAATGACGAGATACATTTAGAGTTGACATTAGAATTTACCCTCTTACTCATATCCTGAGACGAGCGCTAGTCGTTTTGATGTTATGTGTTGCGTTTCTTGACTGAGACGGTTGTATGTCGAGCTGAGGAATGGTATTTGAGAAGATAAGGAAATGAAGGAAGATGGGACTATCCCATTGATTTACTCGTGATAGAACTCGCTTTTGCACTAGCGTTCTTTACCTTATGCATTCTTATTAAGTTGAGTCATGCAGTGCGAAGTATTTGGCAGCGGTGAGACACGAGGCGGATTGGACGATGATGGTTGATGAGAGGCGGGATAGACAACGAACGTCGGATTTTACAGGGATCGAAGTCTCTATGGACGTCTAATAACAATAAATGATAGCTAATGTAGCATTGCGTATGTGTGGAGGCAGGGACGTTATTCGCGATCATTGAATAGCCTGAGAGCGATATCCCACCCGAAAAGGTGCATGTATGTGACAGCAGGGAAATTTACAGGAAGCTGACCGGTGACGCGTCGGGTTGATCTGGAGTAAATGGAAAGAAGTGCATGAGAAATCTAGGTGATGAAGTGCGATGCGTGAACAAATAGAAGGCACAGGACTAGTCTTTGCACAGAACATGAAAATCGGTCGAGTGGAGTCTGAACCATTAAATCCGAATTGAGAAGACCAGACATTATCCGCTTTAAGTATCCCAATAGATCTGTTGATGAAAATGGATTTTCTAACGTGGTTCAGACTAGCAACTTTCCTGCTATATATTGATTGGGCGGGAGCCGGAGTAATGTTTATCGAGAGAGAATGGGCGCGGGAGCATTCGATTGAGCACGACTGTCCGAGAACCCTTTCTGCACAGCTCTATTAATACAGCAAAGAAAACTTAACGGGCGAGCAACCCAACTCGATTCCTTGCTGTGACTCGCAGCCTGAAGAAAACGAGGGAGTAGATTGTGAAGTCCGGTTGAGGGACTAAGTGGAGCGAGCAAGTGTCGGAGAAAGGGAAATAAGATTAAAATGATGTTGCAAATTCGAATTGTAGCACGTATACGTAGTTAAAATCTACTGGCGTGGACTGTAGATGTTTCGAGATGACGCCGCAACGCGCGACCGCGACAAAACTAAAGTGATGTCACACTCTGAACCTCATTCTGTGTTTTTATATGTGTCCAGATGCTCTGTCTTTGTTTCCTTCCTTCAAACCGACATGAGACTCTCTGCCGCCATCGCCCTCGTTGTTCTTGCCCTGCCCTACCTTGCCGCCGCTGTGCATCACAACCATCGTATGTCTTGATCAATTGGCTTCATCGTCCCGCCGCTGACCCTTGATGATTTTTGAGATCACCAACGTGGTAGTAAACACAGACGCAATGTGGAGCACGCATATAGCGATCGCAGGTCCACTGAAGAGTATATCAAGCGTGGCCCATACACTCCCATGACCCAGCAAAAAACCGTGTACAATGGGTTGGATGGGAACAATTTGCCGCGCCATGTTCAGGGTACGTGTATGCGCATGTGACCAGGTTTCCGGCCACAAACTCTTGATTGCTTAGCTCATGATGTCTCGACTCCGCCTCGCCCATTGGCTGGCATCCCAAGACGCCGTACCGTTCGTGGGTGTCCGCCTCTACGATCAGTGTGTCCTTTTATGTTGACTGGGTCAATGTAGATACTCCACGTGGAGCAGTAGATACAGTACAGTCCGCTGGTATGTACCATATCATTGTGACTGTCAATTCTCATTGTGAAGTAATGCGCCTCCGGCAGAGGGAATGGCAGCTGATAAAATTGTTAGCGATAGTGCGTACTGGTGTTCATAGTCTCACCCATAGCCCTGACTGCCATTTTCCATGTGTGCGCAGTCCACGCGGTCGGACATACGGCTAGCTGTGCGTGCCTGTGATCTCGCTCAGATAAAATGTTGACTTGAAGCTATGTTCCAGAGAGCATCATTTTTATCTGAGTGGGTTAGTACCTCCCATATCAACTGAAGAAGAACGTTCACATACCATCACTTGGTTGATAATTGATTGCATTTACATGTTGATTCTCAACTCGTTTGAGCGGAATATGTATCGCCGCAGTGTACGGGTGATTGCAAGCACGTCGAAATTGAGATCTAGGGTAATTTCTCCCCATAGGGTAATTTCTTCCCATTCGAGCGAATGGTTAGATAAAAGGATTCATCAGCCAGTAAATCTCTGATATAAGAAGGCCAAGTACAGTAAATCCGGGTCTACAACTCACCAGAAAATGCTTCAATGTATTCTTCTATCCTCAGACATCGTCGCAGACATCCACAAGATGTTGTTTGATTGATTATACTAGATACGAGTCTATCACAAATATCAAGGACAACCTAGCGCCGGATTTTTTTTTGATTAATTGTTACGTACGCGAGGCACATGGCGCCTATGTTGCACGATACTACAGACAGGTTGTACGACTACAAGGGCCACGGAATCCCTCACCCCCCCGAATACGCGGAGAATGAGCCGGTCGAAGCTTCCAAACGCCGTTTAGACCGCGGTTCCCCTGGTAATCCCTGATTCGGTGCTGGAGCTTGTGAGGGTAGGGTGAGCGCCAGAATTGGATCATCTAAAATGGTCCTTATCTTCCCTCCGGTCCTAGGATCCCTGTGTCAACAAGCAAAGGCAAAGGTCACGCACGGGTGATCTACCAGACCGTCAAAGTAGAACTGTGCGACGATTCTGTTCCAGAACTGAATAAACTGAATATCAATCGTCATGAATGAAAGCTTTTGGCGCTTACTAGATAGACGTCGGTACTGCTACGCCGTCGCGGTGAATGGCGCACTTTCTACGGAATCAAGCCTTCGACCTGTCACGCGCATCATGCATAGCGCGTGTGAAAGGCTTTCAAGTTGTCTCCACACATGAAACACTACCTTTGATTGATGATACACGAAATACAAGGAATGACGTTAAAACTTATCATCTTGGTTTGAGACCAGCGCTCGCCATTTTGACGCTTCGCGTTAACGTGTCTTGACTGAGGCTGTGTTAAGCTGAGATATGGAATTTAGCGGAGATGTTGAGAAGATGACCAACTCAGATGGGGGTGAGAATATCCATCTTATTTGAGTAAATTCAAACGAAGCCCATCCATTCTTAGAACCCTTGTACAACTGCACTTGTTGTTTTCCGGCTCTATGCATCTTCATTGAATTGAGCTCTGCGGTCCTAGTGATCAGCAGCGGCAGGGAATGGGGCGGAATGGACGACGGAAGTTGATGAAAGGCAGAGAGTGTAATGATTGTTAGATTTGACAGGTACTGCATGCATACATTTCGGAGAGTAGATTCTGCAGGCCACAGACAGAACAGTATATAGAGCGAATGCTGCGTATACAATGTGCGCGCACACAGGACATGACTTCAATTACCCTCGTAAGAAGTTGTTCCACGGCGAAGAAGCTTAGAGAGGCTGACGCGTGAATAACCCGAGATGACGTCACGACGCACGACCATCGACAAAACCACAAGTGAAGTCATACTCTGAACCTTATTCTGGATTCCCTTATATACCCAGACAACCTGTCATCGTCCCTTTCATCGCAACCACCATGAAATTCTCTATCGCGCTTGCCCTCGTTGTCCTCACCTTGCCGTACCTCGCCGTCAGCGTGCTTCGCGACCATCGTACGTATCTACTAAGTCTTTCGTTCCCTCGCTGATCTCTCTCAAGACGATCCCCGCGGCATTGCGGGTCAGTCTCTTTCTGATTTATGATAAACTTGTTGATTGACGTGATGTGGCTTTCGAGGTTATGGACGTGGCCCCGGAGGCGAGCACAATTTCAAGCATCCATATACCAAGCGCGAATATGAGGGCCAGGATACCAAGCACGGTCCACCCCCTACATCGGCTCAGAAAAGATCTGTCAACCACGCCTTGGGAGGGACCAATTTCCCGCGCAATGTTCGGGGTATGTGCGCGCATATATTTAAGTTTCACACTCTGATACTGTTAATCGATTAGCTCCCGATGCCTCGAATTACCGCCGTACCGTTTGTGCGTATCTACTTCTACCATCTTCGTTTGCTTTGATGTAAGCTCATCAATATAGATTTTCGGCGTCAAAGTGTGTTTCAATCAATTTATCGTTTCAATCATGGTCATGACTTCTATCTCTCGCTTTGACAATTGTTTCGTATGCGTTTTTGTGTTTATTGTTCCAATCGTGGTCCTGATTTCTATCTTTCTTTCAGTAGGCGACGGTGCTGCGTATTTGTGTCCATCATTTCAATCATGGTACTGATTTCTATTTTTCCTTCATTAGGTGAAGATGGTGGTAATTTTGTCCATTGCCCATCAATGTAATCATGGTACTGACTTCTATCTCCTTCTTCAATAGTCATCAGTGGGTCTTGTGTCTATCTTCCATTCATGGTACTGACTTCTATCTCATTCTTTTGATAGGAGTAAGTGAGTATCGGCAATTGTTGTTTCAATTCCAGTCCCGACACCTATCACCTTTGATAGAAAGTATAGATGGTGTGTATTGGTTTTCATTACTTCATACATGGTTTTGGTGACATTTATGTCCCTTCGATAGATTTTGATGGTGTGTATCGGTATTCATCACTTTATTCATAGCCTTGATGTCCATTTCTCTGTGTTCATTTTTTGTATAATGATCCTGACTTGTATCTGCCCCTTTGACAACAGAAAGAAGTGTGTAATCATGTTCATCATTTCTACTATGTTCCTGATTCTATTTTCCCCTTAGTCAATGGCAAAAAGAGTCTGTATTTGTGTTCATCATTTTACTCATGATCTGATTACTCTCTCTCTTGAATAGGCCTAATTTGTAATTGTGTTTATTTTTTCACCAATAATCTTGACTTTTATTCTCTTTGACAGAAATATAAATTTTGATAAAAATGGATAAATACACAAATATTGGAATCCTACTTATCATGTTGAACAACTAGTATAAAACCCCTAGTATATGATTAATAGCCCTTTACTTAAAGTGCTACCTGAATCTCTCTGAAATTTTTGGGCTCAATTCTTTGGAAATCCCTTAGCTACTTTAATAAAGTATCATTAGTTAGGACAAAGCAGCCTAACTGCAAGTGTAGCAAGCTGTTGAGCAATAATCAAAGTCAAGAGAAAATAGTGCAACACAGCAACAGGTTGGAGAAATACCAGCCTATCTGTTTCAACTGTATATGTTTTATCAGGCCTATTTGTGCAACTTACCTTGTTCTTTATTCCAGAATATTTTTATATTTTCTAAGAAAATTCTTGCTATCTGACCTATAGCCTAGTATTCTTTCTGGTCAAGTCAGGTGTCAAATAATCAGATTATATCTTTAAATATGTTTTTTTTTCTATTGTTCTATCATTGTACCCCCTATCATGCCTTATTTGCATGCAATGGTGGCCTCTGTGGGTGAAGGGACAATCTTCCTTTATTTTTCTTATACCTATCTATTTGAGTGGGCTGACTAAGGCTCTGGCTGAGAATCAGTGATGCTATACAGTCTTTCCTTTTTTTGGTCCTAGCAGGTTTTACTTAGCATAATAGTACTTAATAGAAATCACTTGGCACTGATAGAGGGCCTACTGGGAATTGCTTAGCATCAGCAACTCTTTTCTATCTGGCAGATGATCAGCCCCTGACTTTGCCTTGCTTGGTTCAGTCTGGAACTGAGCATTAAGGACTGAAAACAAGGTCTCCACTAAGCAATGTGAAGTTGAGGCTGGAACTAAGTATTGAGTACTGATGATAAGATCACCTTACTTAAAAAGAAATCCTTAAGCTAGCATATTCCTTAGTTATGTATTCATAGACATCAGTTGGCTAAAGAGGGTTTTAACCCTCCTCAAAATGCTAAATGTCTTTATCACCCAACATTGTCATTTTTTTTAAATCAATTTATTAATGTATAAGATGCCTGGCATCTATACTGCATGCAACTATAGATAGTGTATTGACACTACAAGAGCTATAAAATTCCACACCTTCATGTATGTAGAGAATGAGTAGGACAGTGTTTCTAAGTACTGTTTAGGATGCAGTCATTTATTTTGCAACTATTCTCAAATTTATAGCTTTTACTTCATCTATTTCTGTTGTTATAAAACTCAGGGATAAAGAAAAGTATAGCACCTTTCTATATTCATTTATTGTTCTCCTTTTTAAAGCTAATACTAAGTTCCAAGCTAGATATAAATCAGACTAATTTTTACTTGTTCAAATATATCTTGTATATTAAATTGAGACAAAAGCAGTTTGTTTTTTAAGGAAGATTAGTATTAAATAAATTAAAAGGGACATGGTAGCTCAGCTTGCACCTTTGTGTCCCAAAGCAGGTCACATGATTTGCAAATACAAGGTTGGAGGTTAGACTCTGGCTAAGTGTATCTATGTGAAAAATACCCTAGACACTATATAGATTATTCAATGCTGCTGAGCAGCCACTGCCCTTACATATTAACTAGAAAGGCTTTGTTGTCCAGGCTGAAAATAAGCAACCAATCAGCATATAGTTCAAAGAAGCAATGTCACTATTATATTTATATTCAATTAGAAAAAAAAAAGAGAATTTTTGTCAGGGTACCTCTGAAGTTTTTCCTTTTCTTTATGTCCTATCCCCCTTAGATCATCCTCACTATAGTTTTTATTAATACCCCTGCTTTTGACCTACCTATAGATCCCACTTTCAGCCCTTCAGCTGCAGTAGTTCTTTATTTATAATTCCAATAATTTTTACATTCCATATAGTCACCAGATTATGTAAACATTACATAACCAGATGGGCATTTTTCTAACTTAGCCAAGGGAGTATCTTTAGACTTGTTCTTTTTAAATCTCCCTCTATTAGTTATGTGACTAAGCCATGGCCTCTAAAGGTTGCCTTTATAGCAGAACAAGTTTAATTTTTAGTCTAAAAGCCTTATTTAGCTGCTAGAGTTACTTTTGCTCCTAGAACTCTCTTTTCCACTATTATGTCCCAGTATGACATCTCTATGACTACTTCAACACTGTCAGTAGACCTTTATATACCTCCAGCCCTCAGAATAATGCCTAGCAACTGTTTTCTAGCTCTGGAGACTTATGTGCAGGTTTATTTAAGCCTTTTTCACACTTTACACCAATGAACTTGCTAGTTTACACCAACTCATAAAAACTATTGTTCATTTCCTTTAAACCCTTCTTGAATGCCTTCTTCTTCCTTCTTTGATCCCTTACATGATCCATACACCCCCTACAATGTCACCACCAGCTTGCTTCAACACTACAATGATGACACACTATAAAATATCTCATGCTACACTTTTTAATACTTATAATTGAGACTAAAAGACTGAAAAGCAATTCTTTCAGTCCTGTAATACCTATATTCAGCTGAGTGGCAAAGTGTTTGCCTCTAATGCTTTAAAGATTGGATGGGTCCTTTTTCATGTAAAGCTAGGTTGGACTTCAACATATGTGCTGTGGGTTTTCCAGAAGAATGGAGGAGTGTAGAGTTTTGTGAGTTAAGATAAGTTTGAGCACTATTTTTGAGCTGAATTCTTCCCTTTTGACTCTGCCAAGACAGCTGTGCTTTTCCTTTGTGATTATGACCAGTATAGTCAGGGGAAAAAGTTTCTAAATAAATACATCAATTTTTTTTGAGCCTTGATCAAGTAAGTCAGTTTTTCATATGGTCTGCAACTCTGTCTTACCTTTAGAAAAGAACTCCATCCCTCTTTTATGGACTTAACAATAGCATAGTAAAAGAATGACCAGATGATAAATATATTAAGACATAGTATAAGGTGGCTTAAAAACAATGGCAGCTTATGGGACTGAAACAGGCACTCTGTTACACTTAGCCTTCTTCTATTTGCTTCTGTTCTAGTCTTACTACCAAAGCAGGACTCCTACCTCAAGCTTTCCTTTCTCCTGGTCCCTTAGCTTGTCCTAGCCCTATGCAACCTCCTGCTTCTCTACCTTCTTGTTCTTTGCCTGCAGGCACTTCCATGGATGTGATCACTTCTTGCCAGTGTTCTTTTACCTTTCTGCTCTGTTGACAATATCAAAAGATAGGCCACTTTGCTCATTACTACCCTCAAAAAATGAAGGTTTGCTATTTCTTCCTAGCTAAGCAGGAGGAATTATTAGTCTAACTTTTTACTACAATGCCTTCAGAGCCTCTTCTTCAGATGTATCCTTAGCAGAACCTCTCAGCAAAAACAAGGAAGATGGAGAAGCTAGTGCCCATTTCTATGAGTTAGGAGAAGAGAATTTTAAAAAAGCAATGGATGAACTGTATGCTTTCATTGTCTATAGAATCTAATACAAACTCTGTTGCATCTGACTCTGTGACTGAAACTATAAACACCCTCTCCAACATACAACATTCCTTAGTCAAGGCCTCAACTGGTGAAGCTCCCTCTTGACCATGCCAGAAAATCTCCGCTTAGGAACATTGGCTCCCTTATTGTTATATTGTTGCCTCAACTCTCTCTGTCAATTTCCTATGTCTAAAAATAGAGATAAAGATGATGGCCACCTTGCAAACTCTTAGCATAGTTGCCTTACTTGATAGTCAGGCAACTAGCCTTCTTCTAGACACAGAATATGTGAAACAACACCACCTCACTATTTAACCTCTTATATGCTCTATCTCAGTATACAACATTGATGGCAACCCTTAATGAAGCTGTCTCTATTTGCTTAGTAGTAGATCTAGTTCTTTATTATCAGAGTTACTCAGAGCATGCAGTTTTTACTGTCACTACATCATAGTGTTTAATATCAGAATTGTGGGATTTCTTTGGTTTTTTCTTGTGACCCTCATCTTAACTACACTAAGAGCACATTTTATGTCTGCTTTTAAGCTATATATAATCTTTGACTCTAACATGAGGTGAGGTTGCTGCAGCATTATTCTCAATATGTTGCTCATGTGAACCTATAACCAGATACCTTCCATATCTCCTGTGAAACCATTTCATTGCACTCTTTGAAGGATACCAATGCATCAAAATCTGTTTTATATGTTCTGGAAAATGTGACTTCTGTATTCACCTGAAAGTCAGTTTGTATGGCCTCAAAAATTTCTTCAGCACTTTTAAAGGTCTGGCAGCATCATTAAGAAGTATATACATTATAATAGATCAATGGCATACATTGAATTTATTATTTCTTGCTTCACTATCATTTCCATCTTCTAAACCATTGTTGGTTTGGACAGTTTCTTCATGTCATTGCTGCATTGATAGGGGTATGTTAAAAGGTTTTTCCTGTTGGAGTAAGTCATGGGGCCATTTGTTTTCTTTGTTTCTATACCCAGCTACAGTGTGTTTTTTGTCTCTGATATGTGTTGTTGCTGTGCATGTTTGGTAGCCCTGTCACATTGTTGGCAGTAATCACAATTTTTCCATTGAGAATTTTATAGGAGTTCTTGATGACACCAGGTTTTTGCACAAATTTGAGGAAACATGTGTGTGAAGATTAAAGAGATCAAACAGTCAACACTGAATGTCTGATTCACATGCCATGTACACATGATTGTGAGATTTATTTTGTAATTTAGGAAATGTTAGTGTGGAGGAGAGGTGGGTGATCTTAACATGGTTGAAGGTAAACAGGCAAGGACACCCATACCAAAGGAGAGGGAAGAGGGAGATGGTATAGGTCAACAAAGAGGCTTGGGAAGATATAAGTAGACCTGACCAGAAAGGCAGTGCAAGAATATATCTGGTTGTGGATGCTAATAAAAGCACTTGGTTATTCTAGAGAAGGAGCAACTACAATCCTTTGCAACAATAAGTCAGTGATCAATCTATCAGAAGATCCTCTTCTCCATGGACAGGTCAAGCATGTCAACACAAAGTACCATTTTCTCCATAAATGCATTGCATCCAATGAGATCAGTCTGAGATATATCAATACTAAGGACAACATTGCCACTATCTGCACAAAACCTCTATCTGCCCTGAGTTTTATAAGATTATACACAATGATGGAATTGTGTTAGGACTGGATTCTGAGCAAGGAGGAGCATGCTTTTGGTGAGAAGGAGTGTGGAGATCCAGAGCCACTATGACCATAACACTGTAAGTGCATGATACAAAGAGACAACCCTTGCATCATATCACACTTACTACACTGGCACAGACAAAGCAGACACCAAACTTATATATACACTACAATACAGACAACACCCTCAGCCATTGTTACACAGACTAAGGGTGAGCTCAACTTATACAGATACAATTGCAATGAGTATGCTGAATTGTACCTTAAATTAGATACTTACCAGTATCTGTGATTTCTAGGTACAGGATCTGTTGGTGTTCCTGATACACCATCAACCTCAACCCTAGAGTGGTGCTCCACTACACTGTCATACATATCACACATTCATTATTCTGGCCACTGGCCCTATTGCTACACTTTCCATTGTCTCATATACACCACTCTCCCCATACACAAACCCCCACTCAATCATACGTTGTGGTGAGGGTGAGTGTCCACTTCGAACAGACTCTTTAACATAACTGACAACGCGTACTTAGTTTTACTTACACGCTGTCAGGTACTATTTACACTCAATCGTACCTTGTGCTGAGGTTTTACTTACACGCTGTCAGTGTTCTACGTATAGGGCTCTAACAGAATCGAGTCATTGTTACACAGACTGAAGATTAGATACTTGCCAATATCTGTGATTTCTAGGTCGTACGGTCCAGATTCCAACACATAGGTTGACATCAAGAGTTCTAACACCATGGGATGTATGAAGATTCCCGACGCTGACTGAAGAGTTTTCGCCACTATCGTTGGATGGAATATTCTCGGTAGTCTTTCTTCCTTTGTATCCTATCGTTTCCATATGGAGGGAATAAAAAATGAGGTTTCGCGTTTACTGTTATAATGCATGGCGGCGCGTCATTCCATTTTCATGAACTGCGTACGTGCTTCTCTTGAGGCATTGGTGCCTAAATGGACTCAAGCGTGCCCACGTATTAGAAATGTCGCAAGTACAGACAGAGGCAATACATTAAGATAGGATATCCCACGGGTCCTCAAATGTGTGTAAGCGATTGTCCGGCAGGAAATGTGCTGGTTCTGATGAAGAAATAGAGATGTCAGACATCAGAAAGGCGTCACAAACGCCGATCCCATTGATTTACTTGTTGACTCTCTGTTGTGCACTTCAAAACGTTTAGTAGTCATTCGAAGAACTTACCGAAATTGAGGACGTTCTTTTTCTATATACCAAAATCAAATTTATAGCTCCAAAGCGCGATTGACACGCTATTGCTGATTCATTGTCTATGAATATCTGGAAAAACTATGATATTTCAATGTCCGTGGTTTTCAACATGACTATATTCATTCGTACTTATAGAAAGTATAGATACCGCGGGGCTTATACCACCACGGAAAGGACTGCACGTGTGCGGCCAGTGCCGTTGGGTATGCCTGACGAGACACAATACAGAGATAATGTAGGAGCTCACTGACTCAGTGGTGAAGCTAAAGGTTGCAAATTCCAAATGTATGACGATACATGAAATACTGACGATGATGAAATGCTAACAGGCATGACGTTAAAACTTGTCATCTTAGCTCGAGACGAGCGCTCGGGACTTTGACGCTTCGCGTTAACGTGTCTTGACCGAGGCGGTATGTCGAGCTGAAAGATGAAATCTAGCGGAGAAGTTCAGAAGATGACCAACTCGGATGGGGGGTGAGAATATCCGTTATATTTGGGTAAGTTCAGACGAAGCCCATTCGTCCTTAGAACCTTTGTACAACTGCGCTGTTGTTTGCCTGCTCCTTCCATCTTTCATGAATTGTGCTCTGCGGTCTCAGTGAGCAGATGCGGCAGGGCGTAGCAGAATGGACGAAGGGGGTTGATGAAAGGCAGGACAGGTAACGATCATTAGATTTGACAGGTACTGTATAACATGCATTTCGGAGAGCAGATTCTGCAGGCCACAGACAGAACAGTATATAGAGTGAATGCCACGTATACAATGTGCGGGCACACAGGACATGACTTGCAATTACTGGATCCTGGTGGCAACACCCCTCGTAAGAATTTGGAAATGTTCGACGACGAAGAAGTTTGGAGAGGCTGACAGCTGAATATCTCGAGATGACGTCATGACGCGCGACCGTGGACAAAACCACAAGTGAAGTCATACTCTGAACCTTATTCTGGATTCTTATGTATAGCCAGACGTCCTTTCTTCGTTTCTTTCCTCCCAACTGCCATGAGACTCTCTATTGTCCTCACCCTTTCCATCCTCTCCTTGCCGTATCTCGCCGTCGGCGTACATCGCGACCATCGTACGTATCTACCCAAGTCTTTCGTTCCCTCGCTGATCTCCACCAAGACGATCCCCGTAGCATTGCGGGTCAGTCTCTTTCTGATTTATGATGAACTTGTTGATGGACACGATGGCTTTTGAGGTTATGGACGTGGCCCTGGAGGCGAGCATGCATATACTAAGCGCAATTATGAGGAGCAGTATACCAAGCGCGGCCTACGCATTGCATCGGCTCAGAAAAGGTCTGTCAACCGCAGGTTCAAAGGGACCAATGTTCCGCGCGATGCTCGGGGTATGTGCGCGCATATATCTAGGCTCCCAGGCTCTGACTGTTGATCGCTTAGTTCCCGATGCCTCGAATCATCGCCCTACCGTTTGTGCGTGTCTACTTCTACCATCTTTGTTTGCTTTGATGTAGATTCCCTGCATGTAGATTTCCGGCGCCAAAGTGTGTTAATCCATCGTTTAATCATGGTCCTGACTTCTATCTCCTCCTTTGATAGGTAACGAAAATTGTGCGTATTGGTGTTCATAGTTTAATTATGGTCTTAACTTCTATCTCCCCTTTTGATAGCTAACGATGGTGCGTATTGGTGTTCATCGTTTAATCACGGTTCTGACTTCTATCTCCCCCGTTGCTAGCTCGCGGTGCGTATTTGTGTCCAACGTTTCAATCATGGTCCTGACTTCTATCTCCTCCGTTGCTAGTTCCCGGTGCGTATGTGTATTCATCGTTTGGTCACGGTTCTGACTTCTATCTCCCCCGTTGCTAGCTTTCGGTGCGTATTTGTGTCCAACGTTTCAATCATGGTCCTGACTTCTACATTACCCTTCGGTAGCTATACCCAGTGCGTATTGGTGTTCATAGTTTAATTATGGTCTTGACTTCTATCTCCCCCTTTGATAGCTAACGATGGTGCGTATTGGTGTTCATCGTTTAATCACGGTTCTGACTTCTATCTCCCCCGTTGCTAGCTCGCGGTGCGTATTTGTGTCCAACGTTTCAATCATGGTCCTGACTTCTATCTCCTCCGTTGCTAGTTCCCGGTGCGTATGTGTATTCATCGTTTGGTCACGGTTCTGACTTCTATCTCCCCCGTTGCTAGCTTTCGGTGCGTATTTGTGTCCAACGTTTCAATCATGGTCCTGACTTCTACATTACCCTTCGGTAGCTGTACCCAGTGCGTATTTGTATTCATCGTTTAATCATGGTTCTGACTTCTATCTCCCCCGTTGCTAGCTCCCCGTGCGTATTTGTATTCATCGTTTAATCATGGTCCTGACTTCTATCTCCCTTCTTGATAGCTGGAAATTGAGAATGGTTATTTCAGGTCTTAGCGGTTATACTCCTTGTTTGCTGTTTAATGGAAAGAATTAGGACAATAGATGAGCATTGATCGACAGCGTTGAATCATTACAATCACGGTATGATAAACACCAAGAGGTACCGCGCTAAGAGTTACGCGCCATGAATGAGAGGACGAGCTGGAATGGTGAGAAACAACGATCGATCAACACTGATGATACTCGAGGTACATAGATGATTGTACCTTCAGGCTGAATTCAAATAATAATTGTCAACAAATCCGAAACAGGACGCGGTGCACATATACCAGTCTTTCTGTATTGGTGAATGCATTTTCGGTTGGATTTGAGATGAGAGGGAACTCGCGAATCATTCATCAAGATGGAAGAAAATTCATATTGACCTTAAGAACAGCGTCTAATTTGCTACAGATACGCGGTATGTATGCATGCAAGTGCCATTATGCTGGCCCTCGACATCGAAAGTCCTTGAGTATGTAGTCCACGTCAAGTGCGACGGGGCCTCCGACAATTGAAAACGAAAACAAGCCAAATGCGAGGCGGGTGGTGTATTGTATATTGAAATGATGATCGAATGTGTACTGACAGGCCAGAACAGGGGTAAAAAGACGGAAATTGAGATCTTTGTTCTTCTCGGTCAACATCCTAGTATGTTGTTTCCCTCTTAATTCAGAATTTGACCACTTGGCTTGCTATTCCTTCTCATTTTCTGTGTCGTCCCCTGACTTAACATCTGGCACCGTACTTGACATCCGTGGTTGACAACCGTCTTGAGCTTGTTGTTCACCTCTGCAGCCTCAATGTGTCATCATAGGCTGGCCCAGCATACTCAACAACTGCTCCTTCCCTACTATTTACTGCTATTAGAACCTTAGTATCAATTCAGCTCAAGATCTGACGAATATGTACATGATAGTTGACTATTTCTGTAACTATCTGATGAATATGTAAGTTAATATATCTAGGTAATTACGTTAGTGTTGTATCATGGTTATATGTTCGTGTGACGACTCACCCTTCGTTCGTGCAATGGCTGTATTTTAGTCAGGGCCATGTGTGATAAGTGAGTAAGTGAAAGGACATATGGTGACAATGTAAAGGGTGAGAAGATGGCGAGCATCGGACAATGACGTCGATTCGTTGACGGTGTCGATGATGTGCCAACATTTACCTTACTATCCTCTGTACTGTCGTTGCTCACCATGTCATACCAGAGGGCACTGCGATCCCCCAAGGTTTCAACCTCGAAGACAAGATCATCGTCCAGTGTCACACAACCTCACCACGCCAACAACGACTACGCTTGTATCCAGAACCGGCTCGACTGTTATAGTTCCCTTTTCATCGAGGCGATCATTAAAGCCTCGAATCGGCATACCGGAGTGCGAGAAGATGTGCCTTGCTTCCTAGCGCACGACACTCAAATGCTGCATTCACTGTCCTCGTACACCACTCTTCATCACAATCGCCGTGCTCGTCTGATGTGCCGATGTGAGTGGGTCATGATGTCGAAGTCTTGCTCAAGAATACGACGGTGATCATGGGTATTGCGGCTTGTGGAGATATGGCCCGGATGTGGCATGACGATATTTTGAAGAGGTCCAGGACCAACAGTAAAGATGAAGGGTATGATCCTTGAGAGGAGGATTTCCGGTACATACATATCACGCGAAACCCGTTGGGGTATTCATTGTTACTGTGTTTTCAGGGCACTTGCACGCGTCACTCCAGAAAAGGGATAGCTATTTTGTGTCCTTAGATTATTGAACACAGGCTGTTCTCTACAATATACAGTCATCCTTCGCACCGTCAAATGTAGTTTGATTCATCATCCGTCTCTTTTTGGTATCTACTGATATATCTAGGTACGCATATACCCATATCCATTACGGTGCAGTCTTACTCCAGCAGCGTCCGTCGAATGCAGCACCAGTATATCGTTCGCCTTCGGCCAGCCATCGCATTGGGAAGACAGCTTTCAAGTGCAGCAACAGTAGCACTAGCTGCGTCTATGCGTTTCGACATCTAGCACGTGTCAGCATTTTGGCCGTTAAGTCGTGCGGATGGAACACTGCCAGTGCACGTCAGGCAGCAGGTAGAGTGTCCATTTTTAAGTTAGAGTCGTGACATTGCTAGTTCGATCCATTATGAAATGAAATTATATGCCGTTGTCATCACCTGATAAGTATATGAGATATACAAAGACATCGAGAATTTCTCCCTTCAAAACATCAAAGGCAAGTAGCAACACAACTTGGTGAATGCTATCAGGTTCATAGGTCTCCTCTGAATATTTCTGCTGTTTCATCCTGTCACTCGTACTTCTCATCCAGATACCAGTACCACGTCCAAATTAATTCGGAGGAACACGACGGTGCAGTCCTGCAATCATTGCTCGTCATTTCGCCCGTCACTCGGCATAGCGCCATGGACTGAAAGCGAAATGTCTCTA
>JABCKS010025410.1:0-16141 GCA_018851325.1 Termitomyces sp. DKA19 | reverse complement strand
TAAGTAATGTAGCCTAAAAAGAAAGATGGTTACTGCAGGTAACAGTGTCTGCCAAAATGCATACTGAGTGTCAAGATGGTAACTAAACATAAGTATTCAATTGTCAAAAAGTGCATACTATATATCAGAATGAAAATAAAGAGCATACTGAATGTCAGTATCTGAAGTGTAGATGCCATTCAAGTATGTTAGTAATCAAGAAAAATGAAGGGTCCAAGAAGTCACATGTTCATATGTTCATTTTAAAAGTGAAGTACCTATGTCACTAAGGATTGTTACTAGCAAACATTGCTAAGGGGGCTTTTAGCAAGGTTGTTCTAGATGTGTGGTCTAAGCTCCACATGATAAATGCTTATAATCCAAAAAATCCTGTGGTTGCTAAAGTCTCATGCCAATCTCATACTGATCCCCAAGTTATATGCTGTCCTGATAAGATAGTTGGAGATGTTAGTAACTGTACTCAGTGACAGATGGGTCTTATTATCCTTTCCTATGCTGAAATTTTGACTGTCCTCAGTCAACCAAGTTCCATGATTGCTTGAATGGTCCATACATGGAAAAGGAAAAGTATATAAGAGACTGGCACTTAGCTAAACTTCAACCCAGTTCTCTCTACTTCTCCTCTCTGCTTTTCTACTCAGATCTCATCTTCAACCAATTGCTATGGCCTTCCTCATCACTGATCAGATGGACAAACACAATATAGCCCAAGCTTTCCTCAACTATGTTGACCAGCTGCTCACTGCAGCATGTACCTCCTTAGCAACTGATCTGCAGTTAGTAGTGACTGCTATAATTAAGACTTAGCTGCAATGGTTCAAGACTGTAGGTAGTGGAGTGGGCTAGCCTGCCCTAGCAGAGGTAGATTAAGAGTGTTGAGCCTTGTACAAGAAGTACAAGGGGGAGGATTGAATGTGTGATTTTGACCAACATCTTGTGAGTAAACCTTACTTTTCTTTGTTTTTAGCAATATATTGACAATTTCACTAATGTCTTTCACTAGGCTCCTTCTCTGCCCTCTCTTGAGTAACTCCTTGAAGACTTGAAGGCTGGAATGATGGTAAGTGATAGCAGTATTGCTAGGGCTAGTAGCATTGCTTAGGTAACTTTAGCTTTTTGAGGACTTGTCTCCTGATGACCAATTTTTCTTTCAGCACCTACTATGTGAGCTGGCAATAATGATGGAGGTAAGCCATAGTGAGGGTCATAGTGATGCCAGGGAGGTTGGCCCTTCTACTCCCAAATATGTTGTTGGTGGCATTACTAAGGAGCCAGTGGCATTGCTAAAGCATCATAAGACTCTCAAGAATAAAGAAAAGGAGAGAAAGAAGGACAAGGAAAAATTCAAAGTAAGTTTCTATTTATTTGCTAATGCTTAGCAACAACTGCTAACTCTCTACAAGGAATCTATCCAAGACTCCTTTACTGACAAGGAGTTAGTAGAACTTCTTTATTGGAGAAAGGTTTCAACTGTTGTGGACACCAGGATGGCAGTAGGTATAGTCTTAGCAAAGGCAAAAGGGAAAATGATAGTATTGCTTGTTGAACAAGAAGCTTTCAGGGAAGCTCAGAGAGTGGTACATCTTAGCAGCCCATTTTAAGTTGTTGCTAACTTTCTTATAGTGTAATAATTGCTGGTCTAAGAATGACCCTGAGGGCTGCTAGTATCCTATCAGCATCCAACTTTACTATTGTTGTGATAGCACAAGGAAGGGTTGTTCTTATCATGAACACTTATCATGTAGTCAGAGTGGGAAGTTTGTAGAGGATAGTGACTCAAGTGGCCTTAGTACATCAAGCCAGAAAGTTTGTCAAGGCACAATAAGAGTTAGCAGCAGCCAGGCAACTAATACAGATCAAGCATTCCAGCTTGAATCTGCCAATGGAACAGGATGAGATGATGGTGAGAGGTTGGGCAGTCACTAAGGGCAAGCAACCTTAGAAGAGTCAAGATGAAGTTAGCAGGAGTAGCAATGAGGAACCTCTGGTTTCAGCCAAACAACCACATATCACTGCTAACCTCATAGAGTCTAAGGATGACATTGAGATGTGGCCAGCAACTCCTGCAGTAGAGATAGAAGAAGTGGCCATACTGGAGAAGATAGGCTTAGTAGCCAGGGAACCTGAAGAGGGTATTGGCAGAGTGATGGTTGAGAAGGTATTAGAAGAGGATGATGAAGAGGAATGGGGTAGAGTTGAGGTGGCCAAGGAGGCTGACAAGGAGGAAGAGGTAGAGGCAGAGGATAAGGGTGAGGTAGTGGCAATTCCAGTGCCAGTAAGTTTCTTCTGTCACTATTTATTTTACTAACAATTATATTGTCAGGTGCTTTATACTCCAGCCCCCATAAGGGAGGTTGGTAATGATGATCTGGGGTGGCTAGGTGAAGACCTAGCCCTACCAGAGCCATTAATGCCTGCCTCCTTGCTACAGAGGTTTGAGGGGAAGGCAGCTGGGCTGGAGCAATGTTTCTGGTGGTCTCTGGACAAAGCTATGGCCACTCTCCTCAAGGCTTGTACCTACTATGCTATCACTAAGTAGTCTTTGGCTACTCTGGAAAGCTATTGATGGGACTGTCAGGCTTTCTTGGCCTGGCAGAAGGAGAACAGCATTGAGAAAGGGAAGAGGGAAGAGATCAGAGACATGCCTAGTGATGATGCTGATCTTGATGCCTAGTAACCACCACCCTTCAAAAACATTTTTATATCCACATTATTGTATCACAGACTAGCCCCTTTGAGGGGCTTAATATCTTGCCATATAGTAATGTAAACTGGCCCCCTTAAGGGGCTTAAAATGTAACATAATGAATGGCAGTCAGAAAAGAACTTAAGGAACAATATAAGAAACAGAAGGTAAGTAAAATCAAATAAGGTCTGAGATTAAGAAGAAAAGACAAAGACAGAATAATTGCTATACACTAACAATTATTGCTTGGCACTAGCAACTACAAGGGGAAATGCTCAGTAAATCATCATGGCATGAAAACCTTAAAGACATACTAATTGCTAGCAAAAAGTTGCTAAGCATAGCATCATAGTGAAAAATATCAAGAAGTAAAAGTCTGTAAAGTAAAACAAACAAGAGATGATATAAAATAGACAAAATGAAGGACTTAATGTTTTTGTATTATAAGTGATAGTTTTTCTGACTGTATAATAAACATATAAGTAGAATTGGAAATAAAGGTCACTACAGCTTAGCAAATGGTTATTTAGTTGTTGGTTTTGTTAGTAATATTACTAACATCATTATTGTCCACTAAATCAGTTTATTTGAGTTCATGTAAGCAGGAGGTATCAATGTCAAAAGCATTGCTAGGCACTGATATGTATTCTCTAGCAAAATATAGGATCAAGTAAAAGGTGGCTACTGGTTGATGCAAAACTAAGCCATTTAATTCACAAAGGATGTAAGTGCCTTCTTGGTTATGAGATATTACCACCAAAGGGCCTAAGTAGTGAGGCCTTATCTTTTTGTTATGGGACACTTTGATTCTAGTATTCTTCATCAATACAAGGTCACTGGTCTAAAAATTGTAGTCATAAATTGTAGCAGCATGTTCTGCTTCAAAATAAATAGTGGCTAAACAATGAGCACTAAGGACAGTGTCATGAAGTTACTCAAGATCTTCTTGGCAACATTGTAAATCAATTGCTTAGTGGGCTATAAGGTTGGTAGAAGATAATAGGGAATTTGATGGTGGTTACAGATATGTTACTTCCATGATGTCTGCAGGGAGAAGAGGATGAGTACTGGTAACAGCATAATAAGGGGAACAACCCATTTGCTTATACACTGTAACATATTCTGACCAAAAGACTGAATAATATACAGTACTTCACCTGAATTGATCACCATCCACTGCTTTGAAAAGAGCCTGGCAAATGTCAAAGTGAGGTCACTTGACTATGCTATTAGCATGCTTGTTATACCCAGAGACCCAAATATGATGCAAGTTGTACTTCTTTACTAAGTAATCCACAGCTTTCAAAATGGGAGTGTCATTGTCAGTAACAATTTTGCTAAGGGCTCCCCAGCAACAAATAACATTTTCATATAACCACTTGGCAATGGTGTCACTATTCTCCTTAGCAAGCATACAGAACTTGGGATAATGTGTTAGCAAATAACATCCTTGGATGATATACTTGAATCTATTAGAAGGTAGTATGAATATGGTGTCAATGTATATCTTGCTGAACAAGAGTGCTGGTGTAGCAACAACTGGTGGGATGAGTACTTTTGTTGTTTGGTGAACCTGGCAGATGTGGCATGTATAAATATACCATATAATATCTGCACTAACTTGGGGCCACCAAAAACATTCCAGTAGAGCTGAGTGAGTAGCAAAAAGTTTTCTATAGTCCAAGTCATCATGCATCACTTGCAAGATTTGTAAGCAATGGTTGCTTGGAATAAACAACTTGTGGGCACTATCTTTTTTTTGTTGCCAAAGCTTACTGTCTACAGTAAAGAACATAGCAGCATAGCAAATAAACTTGGCATAGACATTGTTGCTAAAGTTGTTCAGCCTGACTATATTGCTAAGCTACTTCTGGACCAAAGCAATATGGGCATTGCTAGTGATAGCCTTAGCAGAATGTGGCACATCACTATATATGGTAGTGGCATCATCCCATAAAGGCAGAAAATCATTAGTAGTTGCTAAACATGGGGGTGCTGTATCAAAAGTGTTGCTAGCAAATGTTGCTAAGGGCTAGTACTTAAGGACTGGGGGTATGGATTGTGAAACTGAAGAGACATGACAAAGTAAGGGGAAGAGAAGCTGGACTTGGTGAATGAAGCTGTGTAGTCAATCAATCCAATCCTCATATACAGAGTTGTTGCTATCATCAGGAAGAGGGTCACTAGGCTGTAGTGGTTGTCACAAAAGTCCATCTAGGCCATGGAAGGTATCTCTAACATGCATGAGCTCAAAGTGGAACATCAAAATTGCCATAATTCAGCAATTCATGCTAGCAGAGGGCTGAATGTCAGGGTTCTGAAGCATACTCTTGATGTAGCAAGCATTAACTTCAATGATGAAGTTCCTAACTTCTATAAGATATATTTGTAATGCTTGCAAAGCCTGGTAGAGGCCATAGAGCTTGAGCTTGGACTGACTGAATCATCATTCCCTGTTGTTAAGTATGATGGACTCAAAGCAATTGTAGCAATATTCTTTGCAGTTGTTACTACAGTACTGGCAGAAGTAGTAGCCTATAGTGATGTATGACATATCAACTGCTAAGATGACAGGGTCAGATGATTCATAGTCAATGAGGACTAGGGGCTTAGCATCTTTGAGAGCATTAACAAAGTCTCTCTAAGCATTGACCTGGTCAGGACCAAACTCAAAAAGAACTTTGATACATGTAAGTTTTATTAAGTCATTAGCACAATAAGCAAAATTCTTAACAAAAATCCTAAGGATGCTGACTGTACCCAAAAAGGCTCTAACTTCAGATAGCAACTGGCAGGGACCCCATTACTCAAGCAAGGCTAAGTAACTTTTGTCTGAAACTTGACCACTAGGTATGCAAACATGTCCCAAGATCTTGAACATTGGAGCACATAAGACAAGTTTGTGACCAGAAAATGTACTGCTACAGTACTTCATTTGCTAAAGAATCCAGTTAAGAAGCTCAAAGAACTCTCAGAGAGCTAAGCAAATATTTGGGTTAGCAGGATGCTTAGCAGGAATACTATTAACAAGCTTCCAGTCTTTGGGACCCTTAGCACCAACATCATCAATAAAACTGAGTACATTATAGTGGATCTTGGGCTGCAGAATAAAGGTAATGTTATCATGGAAGATTGGTACTGAGTTGGTCCAACCCATTAGTAGGGTCACTAAACAGAGAGTGCCAAATAGGGTCTGGAATGTCATTTAGTCACAGGAGGCTGAGTCAATTAGTCACTCATTATAGCTGACAAAAAGATCTAGTGTTGCTCCACAAATTTGTCCAGCAAAAGACTTAGCAATATGATCTGAGAAAGGGGGTACTTCAAAATGACAAATGGTGACATGATTTAGGAGCTCTAGACTATGTACAATCCAGAGCTTATCACTCTTCTTGAAGATACAAAACCAGTGGAATCAATAAGCAGAGTTCAAGAGTTCATAGATGCCAGCCTTGATCTTGTCATAGATAATCTTGCATACTTCTTTCTTGAATTCTGGGGGAATAGGGTGATTATGCTAAACCCAGGGGATATGGGGAATTGTCAGTATCCTAACAGAGGAAAAGAAGTTGGAGTAAAAGCTTCCTCATTCAGAGTCTTCCTAAGCAAAAGCCTTTTCCTGCTTGGCAATAAGATTGACAAGAACATTGAGTTCATTGCTAGTAAGATTGTGGTCCTTAATAAATGTTGCTTGTTGGTTGCTAGTGAATCACTGGGTCAATAGGAATGGGAGAGGGTTTGGATCAAGTGGCAGCATAGTTGCTAGTGGATCACTAAGGATTTGTCACTTGATTCTAAAATCATTGCTAACTTGGCTAGCAACAGGTTTGATTTTCATAGTGACTAGCTTGTATTTCTTTTTTACCTGTACTCCTTTTCTTTTGGTGGAATTGTTAGCAATATACTGTGCATAGAAAGGAATGTTAACATATGTAGGTGCAATGTTTGTAATGCAAGTATCAAGAAGTAAAGTCTGTCTGAGAATCAAAAGGTTAGAAATATCAGTGGAAACAAAATAAGAACAAGGAGGTAGCAAAAAAGAGCAAATGTCACTAACAGTAGTGTAAAGGTATGCCAAAGTAGGGTCTGTATATGTACAAGATGTTGTAAGTAAAATATCATTGTCCAAATTGCAAGAAGCTATACAAATCACTAGACCAGTTGCATAGTCATAGCTAATAATAGTTGCTAAATTGTTAATGTCATTGCTATTCTGATTAGCACTGAAAGGACCATGGCAGTTTTGTCTTGTAGCAAACCTTTTGACAATTGTTTCTTTTATATTTTCTGTGGAGAAATGTTGGTATTATACATTGTATGCCTGAATTGGGGTCTATAACCATAATGGTTGGTGGTCTCAATGTTACTAAGAGTATTAACCACACTTTTGGTAAGAATGTCAAAGGGTTGACTAAGGAGGATGTCATAGGCAGAGACTGTAATACATGAATCTGAAAATATAGTGTCAAGTTGCCAATGGTACAGGGTACATTCCTGATAAGTCTTAGCAATTTATCCAATGTGCCATTAGTGCTCTGTATATTCAAGATGATACTGAGATTGTAGGATAAGCTAAGATCATTAGTGACTTCTGCTGACATAGAGATGATTTAAGATCTGCTATCCATGATATACTCTATTTCTTCTTGGTTGTCAATTAGCATCATAATGGACCTTAGCAACTAGAAATCCTTAGCAACTGTTAAAACTACTAGTTCCTCCCTAGGAGGTAGCAACTTGATATAGGCTTCTACTGGGTCAATTGAAGAGACCTTGGCCTGGGCTGAGGTGAGTCCATTAGCAGTACCAGTACTACTAGAACTTAGCAAAAACTGTGGCTTGTCCATAGCAAGTGTTGGTAACACTTCTTCAAATATGTTGCTAGGGTCCTGTACTATGTTAGCATTTGTTCCTACTTGTTTGTTGTTTGGGCATAACTGCTGTTCTAAGCTGATGCCTGATGTCCAGTGCCATTGAACAGAGCTTCCTTACTGAGACTGTGACCTGGGTGCTTAAAACTCAATCAAAAACAGCCTTGGATTGTTCAATGTCATAAATGGAGGGCATTGTCCTGTAAGTAGCATTGTTACAACAATCCGGAGCAGTGAAATTCCTGTTAGCAGGCAGAGTGTAGCAAGCAGGGATTCCAGAAAACAGATGTACCAGGGGCTGGGGAATAGATTCAATGGGCTTAGCAACAGGTGGCAAATCCTTAGCAATAGATCACTCTAGTGCTTTACCTTTGTCAACTAGCTTAGCAGTAGGAGTTGGTGCTTGGTTAGGGGAAGGGGTAGTCACCAGTATATCACTAGTCACTGGTGGAATAGGGGCCTTGTCACTAGTGGTTCAGTAAGAAGCTTGGGGAACCTGTATATCATCAAACTTTTTGCTACTTCATTGCAGGGCAAATAATTCTCATTCCAAAGCCTCAATACATTTATCCTTTGTTAGTAATCTGGCAGTAGTAATGTCCTGCTGTAGTACCTTGTGGATTAGCAACTGCTGCATAGTTGCTTACTCAGAGTCTGGGTTAGCATTGGATGAGAGTCTGCCAGTAATAATCTGTTCAGGGTTTAAGCAGTGCTATTCCTCAATACAATCCTTATAAAGCCATTTGTCAAAATAATTCCAGATCATAGCACCAGATGGTAAAACAATCTTGCCTTCAGCATTGCAATGGATTCTGCCCTGCTAGATCATATGTTCTAGTTGGATATAAGTGCCTCATACTATAGTATGACCAGATTCACTACAAAAGTAGCAAGCATTATTGAACTGATTTTGCTGGTAGGGCTGACTACTGTTAGCAAAAAGTGCTTCCAGACATTAACAATTGCTGTAGTTGTTGCTAATTCAATAGCTTTGTATTTAGGGGCAGGGGGTAGCATAGCAGAAATGCCAGGTGCTGGAATGATACTAGGAGTGCTAGCAATAGACATGGTAGTAGCAGTAGACTTGGTAGTTGCTATGTCAGTACCCTTTAATACCCATTTTGCACCTTCAAAGACTTGTTCCACATCATAAGGATCTTTTAGGTGGTAATCAGGAAGTGTGATTTCAAGCTAGCAGATGATTTTAGACTATAGCAATGTGGAGATACCTTGCTGGAATAAGTAATGTTCTTCATTTCAGTAAAGTTTGCCATTAACAAAGAGCTACCTAGCAATCCATTGGAAATCCCAATAGTAGTCAGAAAATTGTCCCAATGTTGCTAAACCATGAAGGTCTGGTTGACAAGTTGCTTAAGATCACCAAAAGTATACTGTGCACTAGCATCAGCTCCAGGGTATAACCTAAGTACTGCCACTTTCCATTCCTAATATGTATAAGGCCAGGAAACATTGTTGCCAATTGCTAGGTTGTCACTAAATTTCAGTAAGCCAAGCCAAGTTTCTGCTGTATTATAAAAGATATAGCAAGCTGCATATTCCTTTTTTTAGGTATTATCAGTAATACTAGTCAGCAAAAAGATAGTCCAATTCCTTGAAGTATTGAGAGAGCTCCCTAGGGTGGCTCTTATCTCATTTAGGAGCTGTTGTGTCATTATAAGGGGACATCCAAGCATGGCAAGTGACAGGATTGTTATTTATAGCAATTGTTAGTATTGTTGATGAAAGTGGTACTTGTTGGTCTTTGAGTGAAGTAGGAGTTGAATGATTCTTGGGGAAGAAGACAGAAGAGTCAGTAGTGAATAGTGGTGATAATAGAGTGCTAAGAAAGCTCTTTACAAATGCTCCTGAGAAGTTGCTAAGAAGTTTGCTAATGTCAAGGAAATTTCTAGCAGCTTCTAACTTGTCTGCTAGCAGTCTGGGCTGGGTATCTGGTGTACTAGAGGGAGTCAATAGCAAAGAGTTGGATAACTCAGTGATAGATTCCAAGCAACATTTTGCTTGAGCCTTAGTTTCTGGCAGAATAATTACTTAAATCCCTCACAGTAGGCTCCAAAATAATGTGCTTCTATGCTGCCTAGCTGCCATACAGAAAACTAAAAAGAAGACCTAGAGTACACTGGCAACCAAATAGGGTAGCTGGCAGTAAGATATGTGTGAGGACAAGTCAGTAATTGTCCCAGAGAATGAGAGCTGTAAAAAGTAGGATAAAAAAGGGATGCAAGTAAAAGGAGTCACTAACATCAGCTTAAGTTGCTAAACACTAATGGTATATTGCTAAGTTGCTAAATGAAAAATGGAATAGGAGTAGAGGACAAAGTGGTATATGATAGAGATGTTAGTAAGGTAAACAGAAGTTGCTAAAGTAGAAAAAGGGCTAGAAACAAGTTGTTAGGCAAATAACTGCTAAGAAGATATTGCTAAAGTAGGTAAAAAGCCCAGTGACAAGAAGGGAAAAGGGAGCAAGAATATAAGTCAAATGGGGAGAAACTTGGGGAATACATGAGACTTGTTACTAGCCATAGTCACTAACATTGCTAAGACACTATAACATTAAGGCACCTATACTTGGTGCTATGCTAAATCAAGGACAAGGTCACTAAGGCATGTTGCTAAGCCATTAACAAGGGTAAGGGTGGATGAAAATAAGCTCTGGAGCTGAGGGAAATACTGAGGAGTAAGTAATTGGGGTTGCTCTATCTGTTTCTTCATTGTCCTACTAGGTATATACAGGGGGTATTTATACTGTTTGTAAGTAATGTAGCCTAAAAAGAAAAATGATTACTGCAGGTAACAGTATCTGCCAAAATGCATACTGGGTGTCAAGATGGTAACCAAATGTAAGTATTTGATGTTAAAAAGTGCATACTATATATCAGAATGAAAATAAAGAACATACCAAATGTCAGTATCTGAAGTGTAGATGCTGTTCAAGTATGTTAGTAATCAAGAAAAATGAAAGGTCCAAGAAGTCACATATCTATATGTTCATTTTGAAAGTAAAGTGCCTATGTTGCTAAGAATTGTTGCTAGCAAACATCACTAAGGGGGCTTTTGGTGAGATCATTCTAGATGCATGGTTTAGACTCCATATGATAAATGCTTGTGATCCAAAGAATCCTATAGTCACTAAGGTTTCATGCAAATCTTATACTGATCCCCAGGTTATGTGCTATTTCAATAAGATAGTCAAAGATGTTGGTAACTGTACTCAGTGACAAATAGGTCTTATCAATAGCCACCACTATTATCAAAATGTGGCTTTGCTAGTTTGAAACTGCTAGTAGTGGGCTAGACTGGCTAGAGCTGGCTGATGTGGACAGAGAGTGTCAGGCTCTTTATGAGCAGTTTAAGAGAGAAGTGGATGAAGGTTTTTGATAAACACTTTGTAAGTTTTCCATGTTCTTTCTTACTGTTTTTACTAACAAGTGTCATTAGGTTCCCTCTTTCAATTCCCTCAAGTATCTGCTGGAAAATTTAGAGGTGGAAATGACAGTAAGTGCTGGTTGTATTGCTTGAATTCAGTGACATTGCTAAGGTATCCTTTAGTTAATTGATAAATTGTCTCTTAACAATCAATTTTTCTTCTAGCATCTACCATATGAGCTGACAATTACAACCAAGGCAAGCTATAGTGAGGGTCATGAGGATGATAGAGAAACTGGCCTCTCCACTCCCAAGCATGCAGCTGATGGCATCACTAAAGAGTCAGCAATATTGCTAAAAGTAGTAAAGACTCCTAAAGTTAAAAGTAAGGAAAAAAGCAAGGCTAGGAAGGAAGATGAGGAAGATTCTGAGGTAAATGGTTAATTCATTGCTAGCACTTAACAACTGTTGCTAATTTGTTAATAGGAATCCATTCAGGACTCCTTTACTGACAAAGAGTTGGTGAAACTTCTTTGTTGACAAAAAGTCTTTACTATTGTGGACAGCAATATAGATGCTGGGGTAGTATTGGTAAAGGCCAAAGGAAAGACCACAGTGTTGCATTTAAAGCATCAGGAGTTCAAGGCTGAGTAGGGAGCAATACATTGTTGTTTTGATATTGCTAAGCTTTTTGCTAACTTTTTTTAGTATGATTATTGCTGGTTCAAAAATGATCCCAAGGAGTGCTGGTACCCTACTGGCAACCAGCCTTGCTATTGCTGTAATAGCTCCAGAAAGGACTACTCTTACCATAGTCAATTGTTAAAAAGTTGCAGAGGTCATTTTGTTGCTACAATAATAATAAGAGCTGCCTTAGTTTAACAGGCTAGAAACTTTATAAAGAATAGAAGCAGGTAGCAACTGTGGAACAACCTATCCAAATCAAGCATTGCTTGAATCTGCAAATACAGAATGAAACAATGGTCAGAGGTCAGTCAGTTACTAAGGGCAAGTAGCCTCAGCAGAGTCAGGGGGTTGTTAAGAGTGAGGTAAGTAACAGTGATAGCAACAACAAACCCTCAGCCAAGCAATAGCAAACTGTTGCTAGTAATAGGAAGTAGAAATTGAAGGATATCAAAATGCAACCAATGATACCAATAGCAAGTGCAAATGTGATAATGAGGGAGGTGGCTGAGGACAAATTTGAAATGCTGCTAGTTAAACTGGTAGAAAAAATCCTACTAGTGATAACTACTATAGATGAGATGGGGTTTAGTGATCAAAGAGCAGAATGCAGAGGAGGATGCAGTGGCAAAGAAAGACAATAAAGAATGGGGTGGTGTTGAGATGACAGAGGCAGTAGTGGACAAAAGAAAGGATGGAGAGAAAGAGGTAGATACAGAGGAGGATGCCAGTGTGAAGGCAACTTTTTTTAGTAAGTTTTTATAATTGCTATCCACTTTTGCTAACTTTGTTGCTAGATCCTACATACCTCCCCTCCTCTTTGCAAAGTTGATGATGACAAGCTAAAATGGGTGGGAGAAGACTTAATCCTTCTAGAACCTTTAATGCTGGCTTCATTACTTCAAAGTCTTGGAGATTGTGCAGTGAGACTTGAGCAATGCTTTTGGTAGAAATTGGATATTGCTAGGTCAGAATTGCTTGAGGCTAGGGCTTGCTATTCTATTACTAGATATTTGATTGCTATTCTGAAGGAGTATCAGCAGAATTGCTAAGCCTTCTTAGCCTGGCAAGGGAAGAACAAGATTAAGAAAGGAGAGAAAGAGGAGGTAGGGGATGTGCCTAGCAATAATGCTGACCTTGATACTTAGTGACTGCTATTTTCCTAAAATTTTTTCCTCATTATACTATATTGCAGACTAGCCTCTTTAAGAGGTTTTATATCTTTTTGTACTTTTTGCATAGACTAGCCCCCTTAAGGAGTCTTCAAAATGTGACATAGTTAACAAGAGTCAAGAGTGAATATAAGCAGCAAAGAAAGCAATAAACAACCAAAAGTAATGTATGGGGTTTAGAGTCAAAAATACACTGGCAATTATTACTTGACACTAGCAACACAAAAAGAAATGTTCAGTAGATCATTATGGCATGAAAATTCTAAAGATGTGCCAGTCACTAGTAAAAAGTTGGCAAGTATAGCATTATAGCAAAAAAGTATTAAGAAGTAAATGTTTATAAAGTATTTAAACAAGTAAAGAGGTGATATAAGACAGACCAAAATGAAGGACTTAATGTTTGTGTATTATATATGACTGTTTTTTTGCCTGTATAGTAAACATATAAGTAAAGTAAAATGTAAAAAGTAAGTTGCTAGAGTTTAGCAAATGAATTTTAGTTGTTGCTGGTATTCATAACATCACTAGAGTCATCATTGTCCATGAAATTAATTTGTTCCAATTCACATAAGTAGGAGGTGTCAATGTCAAAAGTGTCACTAGGCACAGATATACATTCTTTAGTAAAATAGAAAACTAAATAAAAAGTGGCTACTAGGTGATACAAAACTAAACCATCTAATTTATAAAGGATATAAGTGCCTCCATGGTTACAAGATATCACCACTAAAAGGCCTAAATAATGAGGCCTTATTTTTTTGTTATAGGAGACCTCAATCCTAGCATTCCTTATTAACACAAGATTGCCAGTCTGAAAGTTATAGTCACATATTATAGTGACATGTTCTGCTTCAAAATAAATAGTAGCTAAATGGCAAGTACTAAAGACAGTATTATGAAGTTGCTTAAGGTCCTTTTGGCAATGTTGTAAATTGATTGCTTGATGAGCTATGAGGTTAGTAGAGGACATAAGAGAATTTGGTGGTAGTTGCAAGTAGATCACTTCAATTATGTTGACAGGAAAAAGGAGGTAGGTACCAGTAACAGTATAGTAGGGGGAACAACCCATTTGCTTATGGACTGTAATACATTCTGACTAGAAGACTAAATAATAAGTAGTACTCTACCTGGATTAATCACTATCAACTGCTTTGAAAAGAGCTTGGCAAACATCAAAGTAAAATTACTTGACTATACTATTAGCATATTTTTTGTAGCCAGAGACCTGAATGTAGTGCAAGTTGTACTTCTTTGCTAGGTAGGCAACTGCTTTTAGGATGGGGGTGCCATTATCAGTAATAATTTTGCTAAGAGCTCCCCAGTGACAAATGATATCTTTATACAACCACTTAGCAATAGTGTCACTATTTTCCCTAATAAGCATATAGAACTCAGGGTAATGTGTTAGCAAACAACATTCTTGGATGATATACTTGAACCTAGTAGAGGGTGGGATAAACATAGTGTCAATATATATCTTACTGAACAAGAGTGCTAGTGTAGTGACAATTGGTGGAATAAGTACTTTAGTTGTCTAGTAAACTTAGCAGATATAGCAAGTACAAATATACCATATAATGTTGGTGCTAACTTGGAGCTACTAAAAGTGTTTTAGTAGAACTGAACAGGTAGCAAAAAGTCCTCTATGGCCTAAGTCATTATGCATTGCTTGTAAGATCTGTAAATGGTGGTCAGTAGAAATGAACAGCTTGTAAGCACCATCTCTATTACATTCCCACAGCTTACTATCTGCAATGAAAAATATAGCAGCATAGCAAATGAATGTGTCATAAAAACCAATATTCCTTAAGATTATGAATTGACTATTCTTCAAATCTTTCAGTTTATACTCTTTTATTTTATTAGTCCACCAGCCAAGTATTCTAACTTGTACAATACAAGTCCCCAATTTTTCTTATCAAACTTCTTTATGTCAGGACCTATACCATTTCCTCTTTCCCTTTACTATTATCTAACTTTAGCTTCTACATAGTTTCTTTCTGGATCTCAGCCACACCCTCAGATCTTAGCCACAGTTCTAATTCAGCTACATCTAGGTTTTAGCTACCTGTAATGGATTGTGCACATTACAACACCTAATATACAATTATTATTATTATACAAGTATTACTAATTATTCTTTATGTAATTTGTATATAAGTTGTGAGGTTACTTACATAACCTCAAGTAGTCTTTTTCACACAACCATAGCCAGAATCAATAGATAGGTTCTGACTTATGATCTAGTGCATGAAAGGCTCAGTAACAGCATTACATTTTTTTAAGTCAACCTATGTTGACTATTTTTGCTATGGCAGGTGACTGAACCTCCTCAAAAGGAGTTCTGACTTTACTATCTGTAATTGCACTAGAGTGGTTTTGTTCTATTATAGTAGTGGGTGGGCATATCAATGTCCACAGAGAAAAGAGTTTCTGAGCATGATCCCAGGAACTTAGCAAGTGGAGCATCTCAGAGTACTCCACAGGGATTAGGAAGTAATGCCACATCACATTGTGCTATGAGTGTAGGAGGTGGAGGAATGCCAGGAGGCCTTTTTTCCACTATGCCCACTTGACCATCTAATGATAGTCAACAATCTGTATAAGGTGGAGAGACTGGAGCAGTCTCTTCCAGTGTGCATCATATGGTGAGCAAAACCAAGCTATGAGAGAGCTCTGTAGTTGGAACTGTGCAACCTCAGCACACCTCAACAGGTGCACAGGGTACCCATAGGGAACCCTATGTAGAGGAGCCAGCTCCATTGCAAGCTGGCCCATCATCAGGTTTAGGGAGGAGAACAACATTCTCAGCCTACATTAAAATGGTTCCTGAGGAAGCACCTGATACCTCAGATACAGATTACAAAGTAGGTCTGGATAAGGTTCTCAACTGGAGAGTTCTTGCATTCTGGAGGGATCATGTAGAGGTTTCTAAAGCTTTCATGAGACAATGGTTACTCACTAGAGTGGCTAAACATATCGCAATTCAACGAAGTTTAGAGGATAATATTATTCCCAAGGCCCCTGAAGAGTTCATCAAACTCTACATTGACTTCTTGGAACAAGAGGTAAAAAAATACCTTCAGAGGAAACAGCTTCAAGGATCTCAAGTATCTTTGAAGTGGCCATCTCCTCTGTCCAAGAAGGATGAACTGTTGTTATTCTCTCCAGTCAACAAAGCCTTTTCAATGCTTCAGGCTTCTCAACAGTCAGGAGAAACTCCCCAGGATTATGTGGTCAGACAGGCCACAATGGAGCATCAAAGGAAAGCAGCATTAGGAACAATTGTTCCTAATGAAGCTGCATCAACTGAGGGAGGATCTGCATTCACAGCAGATCCCAAT
>JABCKS010025409.1:0-16190 GCA_018851325.1 Termitomyces sp. DKA19 | reverse complement strand
AAGCCCTCACTAAATACAGCAAGGTTAAAACTAGAACTAAGCATTGCATTTTAAAATTAAGGCCCTAACTAAGCACAACAAAGTTAGATATGAAGCTAAGCATTGAGTTTTGAAATCAAGGCCCACTTAATAATTTTATACTTAAACAGTAGTATTGTAATTGTAACATTTTATATAAACTGCACAAATAATATATGTATATAAAAGACTAAGACTAAGAACAAGCATCCATACCAAAGGCATGGTCATAACACCTAGTCTTTAAGTATTGATCAGCTATTGTCTGAAACCATTGCCTAAAGTCTCAGGTACATTGTCAATAATGATTGGCAATGTTATCTGCTCAGCTTTACTGGAATGCTTTTAGTGGCCCCAAGTTAGTGCTAACATTGTATTGTATATTTGTACTTGCCACATCTGCCAGATTCATCAAACAACTAAAGTATATAATTCCACTGACTGTCACTATGCCAGCACCCTTGTTCAGTAAGATATATATTGACACTATGTTTATGCCACCCTCTAATAGGTCCAAGGATATCATCTAAGGATGTTGTTCACTAATGCACTATCCCAAGTTCCATATACTTGCTAGGGAAAATAGTGATGCTATTGCTAAGTGGTTATATAAAGATGTCATATGTTATTGGGGAGCTCTTAGTGAAATCATTACTGACAATGGCACCCCCATCCTGAAAACTATCACCTACTTAGTGAAGAAGTACAATGTGTACCACATCTGGGTCTCTGGTTACAACAAGCATATTGATAGTATAGTCAAGTGACCTCACTTTGATGTTCACCAGGCTCTCTTCAAGGTGGTTGATAGTGATCAATCTAGGTGGAGTACCACTTGCTATTCAGTATTTTGGTCAGAACATGTTACAGTCTGCAAGCAAATAGGATATTCTCCATACAGAGGTATCCACCCCCTGTTATCAGCCAATATAGTTGAAGCAACATACCTGCAACCACTATTGAACTCCCTCATGTCCTCTACTGACCTCATAGTCCATTGAGCAATCAATCTTCAATGTTGTCAAGAAGACCTCAAGCAACTTCACAATACTGTTTTTACTACTTAACACTTAGCCACTATCCATTTTGAAGCAGAACATGCCACTATGATTTGAGACTATAACTTCCAGACTGGCAACTTTGTCTTGATAAGGAACACTAGAATTGAGGTTACCCATAACAAGAAGATGAGGCCTCATTACTTAAGCTCCTTAGTGGTGATTTCTTGTAACTATGGAGGTACTTACATTCTTTGTGAACTAGATAGTTCAGTCTTGCATCACCTGGTAGCCACCTTTCATTTAGTCCCCTATTTTGCTAGAGAATGCATATCTGTGCCTTGTAATGCTTTCAACATTGACGCCTCCCACTTATGTGAATTTGAACAAACTGACCTTATAGATGATGATGACACTAGCAATGTTGCTAATGAAAGCAACAACTAAGACCATTTGCTAAGCCTTAGCAACTTCTTTCTTTGCTTTTACTTTCATTTATACATTAACTATACAGTCAGAAAAACTGTCATATACCTTACAAAAACATTAAGTCCTTTACTTTATCTATCTTCTAGCACCTTCTTGCTTATTGTTTGAAAACACTTCACAGACATTTTTGTTTACATCTTGATATTTTTGCTATAATGTGGCATTTAGTAACTTGTCACTAGCATTTGGCACACCTTTGAGGTTTTCATACCATGATGATCTACTAAGTGTTTCCCCTTTTGTTGCTAGTATCAAGCAACAGTTGCTAATGCATAGCAATTATTCTGTCTTTGTCTTTTTAAACCTTGATCCTATATGATATTACTTACCTTCTGCTTCTTATCTTTTCTTTGCTCCATATTCCCTCTTGATTTCAATTCAAATATGGTACATTTTATTAAGCCCCTTAAAGGAGCCAGTCTAGGCTACTATGACAAAAAGATATAAAGCCCCTTAAGGGGGCTAGTCTGTAATACTAGACATGACAAAAAATCAAAATTTATCTATAGAGGGGAGCAGTGGTTACTAGGTGTCAAGGTTGGCATTGTTACTAGGCATGTCCCCTACTTCTTCCTCCCCCTCCTCAATACTATTCTCCTCCTGTGAGGCCAAGGAAGCCTGAAGGTCCAGCTAGTATCACTACAGACTTCTTAGCAACTGCATACCTTGCCCATGCCTTTAGCAATTCTGCTCTAGTGATGTCCAACTCCCATTGAAAATGTTGCTCAATACTGGCAGCCTGCTCCTCATACCCCCTCAGCAGAGAGGCAGGCATTAATGGTTCTGGTAAGGCCAGTTCTTCACATCACCTACTTGTTGGTGAGGGGCAAGTGTACAAAGTACCTAGCAACTATTGTTTGCATATTGACAAATGACAGAAAAAACTTTGCACTTACCAGGACTTTGACCTTCATAGCCTCCTCAACTGCTTCTTGCTCTTTCTCTACCTCAGCCTCTTCTCTCATCCTGGCAACTTCTTCCTCTATAGCCTCCACCTGATCCTTCACCTTCTCTACTATAACTTCCTTCTCTTTTCTCTCTTCCTTAACTTCTGCCTCCTCCTTCTCCACTGCTAACCCAGTCTCTACTGCTATAGTCATTACTGGCAGTGTCACTTCCTTCATCACCACATCCTCTGCTTTTACTCTCCCTGCCTCAACCTCTGCTAGTGCCTCAACCTCTGCTAGTGCCTCTGTTGCTTCCTCCTTAACTACTGCTGAGGGTGTTACTTCCTTCATCTCCACATTCTCTAAGTCTGGTGCTTCCTCCCTACTAACAATTCTGGATTGCTTGGCCAGCACCAAGGGCATGTTGTTGCTGTCATCATTGCTGTTGCTATTGCTAATAATGCTTGAGGCCTATTTCTTGCTTGGCTGCTTCCCCTTAGCAACCACTCATCCTCTTGTCATTCTGTCTTGATTGATCAGCAGATTCAAGCTAGAATGCTTGATCTGTATGGGACAACTGGCCACTGCTAGCTTCCACTGCCTCCTCATAAACTCTCTTGCTTGCCTAACCAAAGTTGCAGATGTTGCTGTTTTAGTGATAAACTGTCCTCCTCTGCTCCTTAATGACCAGCCATAGTATGAACAGCCTTTCTTAGCACTGTTGCACTTATAGCAAGGTTGGGTACCCATTGGGTACCAGCAGCTTTTGGGGTTACTGTTGGCCCAGCAGTTGTTGCACTGCAGAAATAGTTAGCAATAAATTAGCAATAGCTGCTAAGAAGATACCACCCCTTGCATCTCCTTGAATGCTTGTTGCTCTCTTGGCAACACCATAGACTTACCCTTTGCTTTCTCACCCTCAGTTTGTGGTAAAAATGATGAGGGTGTTTGTACATATTATAAGAAAATATATACTGTTTACTGTTCATTGTCCTCTATATAACATTGGAGTGAAAAAGAAACAAAACAACAAGTGTAATGTTTGTTTAATCACTTACAGTGTTATCATTATAATATTAACAGTCATAGCTTCCCTTTATGCCATTGCTTCTCAAGAACCTTGAAACACTTGATATAACTTCCAACATCACATGATGATTGTGCATATCTTCTATTGAAGAATCTCTCTTTGAAATTCATTTGGCAATCTTTAATATTGGACTCAGTGTATCTACAGATCAATTCTCAAGAACAAGTCCTACCTTTATCCCTATATCCACAGTTGTTGAGGCCTTTTGCCAACAAAGCAGACCCACCAGCTCCTTGTCAGTAAAGGAGTCTTAGTGTCAGGACCCACTAATTTTATCCTGCCAGACCCCTTAATGACTCCACCACCCTAGAAAACCACTCTTGCCCAATCTTCAAACCTCTTGCCATCTAAGTCTTGCTATGACCTATGTATCACTGGGTCATCAGTCTATACATTCCTGACCCCAGGCCCCAATAAATTTCCCAGGCACACCCTACACATCACTAGATCATCAGCCTATGTATTCCTAAGCCCAGGCCCCAATGACTTCTGCAGGTGTGTGTAAGGGGATGACTCCATTACTGGGTAACTCTGACTCTATTTTGGCCTTAGTCATAGGTATAGCATCATTACTAGCATATCTGACTGACTAGCTGCCAAGCCTTACACCCTTCTATTATGTATTAGTCACCTTGTTGTAGTCATCAGACTTCTACTTCCCTTTGTTGTATTGATAGTCATTACTGCTTAGCATACCTGGGCTGCTTACCACATATAGCATTAGTCATAGCATAGCCACAGATGTAGTATATAAGCTGGTCAGCAGGATAGAATATTCTCTGACCAATCAATAGCACTGTTTACTGGTCCTATCCACTGAATCAACTGTATAGTTAGCTCAGAGTTATGCTTGCTCATTTCTCTTGCTTGCCCTCTGCTCTTTGCCTCTTGCCTGGTTCTTAGTTGCCTCTGTGCTCCTTTGACCCTCACTCATTGCTTAGGGTATTGTTGCAGCTTAGTTGAGTTGTATGCATATCCTTGAGTCAGCCTGGCCCTCATAGTATACTCTATACATCACCAGATCACTGGCCCATACATTTCTGAGTCCTGATGCCCCCTCAGGGCTCATCCCTGCCTCAAGATAATCTTGCACCTGTGGATTTTATCATAGGGTCCACCTTGGACCATACACAGGCCCCACTATAATAGAAGCTGAGTCTCAAGCAAGTGCTGCTCATCTGGGGACCCTTTGCCTTACCTAACTCTTTCCAGAACTCCAAGTATATAGCTCCAAGCTCCCTATAGTCAGTTGCTAGTCTTAATATTGCCTACCTTTGTCTATATTTCATCTCTCTACTCTACTCTGTCTCTTTTTCTACTCAATTTACTCTTTTTCTTCTTTCTCTCTACACTCTCCAGCATAGTCATCTTAGTCTGCAAGACATTTCTATGGACTTCAACAACCTCTGCCCACTTCACATCAACTCTGAAATATTGCCTAGCACCTGGATCACTCTCAGAACACTTGTATGTTCTCTTCTCTGTCATTGACTAACTGACTAGTGAGTTCTTGCTCTTGGAGGTGAGCTTCTAGGTTCTCTAGACCTGACATAATATCAAGACCCTCACTGCTCATTGGACACTCAATGCCCCACTACATTATACCTCTCTACTAGCCCACCACTACTTACACTATCGATTCCTATAGCAATCCAATAGTACTGACCTACTATATACAACCTTACACCTCAAAACAACTTGACCTCCTACCCACACCCACCTCACTTCCAACCCTCACATCAGTACTGGCCAATAGCCATGTACAGATTTGGGCCAGGACCCTCAGTAAGTCAGAGTCTGGCCCCTAACTGGCATTCCCTAGTACCTCCCCCCATATAGGACCCCTACACAGAACTATACTCAGGAGACCCATCAGGAGCTCTAAATACAGGGTGGAATGCTCCAGTACCTGCCAGCACTGGTCTATTTACTGCTGGAGTAGGGTACACACCAGAAACCAAAAACTACCTGCTCCTAGCCTCAACTGTACACCTTACACCTTCCCAAAGGAGGCCTATGGTAGTTCTGGCTGTTTTTATGCCTTCTACACCTATAGGGCTTTGAAATATGCCCCAGATAGGAGAGGACCCCCTACTTTGGCAGGAAAAGTGCATGGCAGACTATGCTTGACAATATAGTGTGATCCTATAGGAATTCCAACTCTCCCAAGTAGACTTCTCCCAACAGACCCAGGATCTCTTTGAGAAACTGGGGCAACTCACCTTGGAGGCCACTGCTAAGGGTCTGGGCAGACTGCTTAGTAATGTTCTTTGAGCTATATGAGCAAGGGAACCTATTGGCACAAGCCTTCAACCTTTTCCAGAGTGACACCTCTCTGCAGAATGAGCTGCACAACTTAGTCAAGGAAATTCATATGTTGCTATCACTGGAAAGATTTGAGGACCACTACAACTCCATCTACTCCTTCTACCTACAACAAAAAATTGGCCCAGCACCCTACCAACCCACTAATGCCTAGAATGCCAGAAGCTGACACCTGGACAATTTGGATATGGCTTCTGCTCTACTCTAAAATTTCAACCCCTCTAGTAGACTATTTGACTAGTCTACAGCTAGGACAGTAGAACTCTTGGCATAGCCCTACTCCAACTCAGCCCTAGACATAGGAACCTTCTATATGTGGGATTGGAATGGCCAAGGAACTACTGCTGCAGCTTGACAGGCTGTATTAGCCATAGAGAATGGCAGGGACATCCAATCCAAATACACCCTCAGTTATAGTTGCATTGATGAGAAACTCTATAAGGGGCCCATGATGGATGCTTTGTCACTCCAAAACTCCCAAGTCTGGGACTCACCCCCATACTTCAACCTTTGTAACCCTCCCTTATCCAACCACACCCTTTCCCTTCTGCACTCCCCCCAGCATTAGCACCAGCACCTATAGCAGTGCTTGGCCCTTCTCCAGGCCTAGAACTTCTGGAAGGCCCCTTTGAGCTCCTTGAGAAACTCTTCAGACCACTAAGGGACCCTTTTAGACCACCTGGTGGACCCTCTGGTAAACCTTCAGAATGGCCAGAACAAGAAGGAGCACCCCCAGGTGAGGGACCTTTAGAAAGAAGCCCTCTAGGAGGATGGAGCCCTACTATAGGCATGTTCCCACTAGAAAGAGCAGGAAACCATTATTATTATGACTACAATACAGCCCCTTTTCTCCAGAACCCCAAAGAATGAGCAGAAGTCAATGAAGTCCACAAAGCTCTAGCTCATAAAGGTTGACTGGACATTCAGAAACCAAAACCCTTCCACAGTCATAACTCCTGAAAATGGTACACCTTCTTAGTACAATACCTTAACACCTTCCAGGGAAAGCTAAACACCTTTACTATGGACAGAGCCTGCATCATGTTTGCCTCCTCCTACTTGCAGGGGATTTTCCTGGACTACTACATGGCCCTTCTCTGATACAACCTCCACCACCCACTATTCTTTGCCTTTGTGCAGGAATTCTTGTTGAAGTTTGGAGTTTATAACACCATTGCCAAGGCCAAAAGAAAGCTTGTATCATTCCAGATGTTACTGAAAGAACATTTCACAACATTTGTAGTCTAATTTGAGAAGGAGGCCTACAAAACTGGCTGGAATTACTATGTGCCACATTTTCAACTCAATGAGGCCCTTTCTGAGCAAATCTATGAGGTTCTCTATCTTGCACCAAAGCAAACTATCTATGAGGATTAAGAGTCTTGTCACCTGCATTGACCAGTGCTACTGAGAAGACCTCACTAGTTCTGGGACCAACTACTAGAATTACCCCTTCTGCCCCTCAAGGGGATTCTGGCAACCCTACAATGGACTTCCCTGACCCCTCAACCCCACTATGACCAACCCCCTTGCTTGGAACCTTAATCAACCAGGTCCCAAAAATGCTGCACAACTTCTTGCCTGACTTTAGGCAGTTGCCCCAGGTCCTAACAGTCAGGACAACAACCCAATACAGGGTAACAGTGACCCCAAGTCTACAAATAAAGACTCTGAAGACAGACTATTGCAGGCTAACTAGTTGTACTGGCTGGACCAGCCTTGGGTAGCTGTTCCTGAGGAGACAAAGGAATAGTGACACAGGGCAGGGGTATGCCTGCTATGTTGCAAGCTCAGACACTTTGTCCAGGAATGTTCAGAGCAAGGCACCCTCAGATGAGCCATCTAGACCATAGACAGGGATGAATTTGAATTCCAGTACATGGAAAATAAGTTGGCAATTTAGTTGACCCATCAGATGCACTGAATTGCAGAATCAACCCCAATGTCTTCTCTACTACAGTTTTACACATATATGCCTTAGTACCTGCTCCAGACACCCTTACAGCTTATCTCTCCTCCTAATTCTCCCAATCCTTCCTACTCTAAACCTTCCTCACCCTCTCCCCCAGTCCTGACACTGTCAGCACCCTGGTCAATAGTAGTGCTATAGACAACTTTATTGATGATAACTGGGTCCACCTCTCTTCCCTTCTTTGGATTCAATTGCCCAGCTCTATCCAGTTCTAATTGTTTAATGACAGACTATCCTCCACCAGACAAATCACCCACTACATATACATTCCTCTGCACTTTAAGAACAGTGTGAAACTTGAGCTTTGGATACTTATCACTCAACTGTATGAATTTTCCCTTATAATCCTGGGCCTTCTGTGATTATGATCCACCAACCCTCACATTGACTGGTGGACCCTTGCCATAGCCCTGGATCACATGGACCCTTTTGCTGTCCCTTTATCCCTTCCCTCCAACTCAGACCCAAAGAATGCTGGGAGTCTTAGCAAGTTGCATTTGACTTCAGCATACTCCTTCATTATTGATGTCACCCTTCAATCTACAAATACCACCCATGCTGCACTCCTGGACAGCAGGGCTATGAAAACCTTTGTAAAGAGGGAGCTGGGTTTCTTAGAAGAGGCATTAGACACCCTGATTAAGCTGCAACTCTTCATGTAACTGGATTGTTACATTAGAATGACCCTATTTATTGATTGTCATGCATGCAACATTAATGACATTACTATTGTATTACATAACAACTTCTTGTAACTTTATCATTGTAGCTAGTCAAATCCAATATTGCAGTCTGATTCAGCTGCTGTGTGATAACACAAGATTGTTCTGTCTGTAGCCAACAGCTACATTTTTTTAAATCTTCTGCTATTAGCTTTAGACTCTGGGCTCTTGTTACTATACTAGGCAACTATCATCATGCTCATCAAACTTCACAACTTCTTTTTTGCCATGTCAACAACAAGCTCTCATAGTTAATCCATCTGGCCAATTACCAGATCTTTTAGAGCCAGCTGTTGGTGCTAAACACCCTGAGATGCCTTCAGCATCAAAATATCAACCCCTGCTAAAACAAGATAAGAAAGTGATGCTCAATATAGCAAAAGCTTTGGAATGCTGGGCAGTCTATCTATATTACAGATAAAATTGATCTTGAGCTCTGGTTCTAGACCAGGGGATAAATTGTTTGCTTTGGGGTCATTACTTCCAGTGGCAAATCTAACATTGCTGGTCTACCCAGATTTGCCCAAGAACACTATACTCTCAGCAGAGGCAATAAATGGATCTGCACCAGATGTAGATACTATGCAGGGTAGTGCACTAGTACATAGTACCCCACTCCAGACAATGAAGCCTGACTAAGGAGCTAATCAAGGACAGGAAGTGTCATTGGAGCAGACAACAACTCCACAGGGAGCAAACCTGGCCACAGTGACCAGGCACATAGAGAGAGTAGAAGAAGAGGCACCTCTGACTGTGGAGAGGCCAAGAAGGAGTGACCAAGAGCCACTGGTGAGGTACAAGAGCCCCAGGGAAGTTTTGGACATAGTGTCTGAACTAGACTCCTCAGATAAAGAGGAGGGTGGAAGGTTGCTTTTGACCTTGTCAGTCCAGCTTCAGCTGATACTGGACTATTTTCCAACAGTCAGAAAAGAATCAATGCAAAAGTGTCTACAGCTTTATTTCATAAAGCATTTACAATTACTGGCTGATAGAGGCTAGCTTGTACCTAGAGTTGATTCAATGAAATACATTAATTTTTTTACATGCCTTTTTGAGCTAGAGCTCAATGAGTATATAAAACATAAGGTAGCCCAAGGAACAGCAATGTCAACAGCTACACTAGCTGAATCAGTAGACTATGACATAGTACTGCATCAACAAGCATCAGACATTGTGGAAGCAATGGATATTCTGAATGCACCTAGACAGGCAAATGAGTCCCAGCAGGACTATGAGAAGCATCAAAATGCCACACAATGGCAAGCTAACACCAGTGGACTGCCTCAGAGGGCATTATCAGAGATAGAGATGGAAATGTCCCATCCTGCTGGCAGCAAGGAGGTGGAAGACCAACCTAAGGATAGGACACCTCATCAATGCATCATGATTAAGGAAGAGGAATGCAAAGAATGCATTCCTGAGGAATCAGTGACACTGCAAAGCATTGCAAGATGAGTTCACCTAGTAGACAACTGGAACAACTATATTAATTATCAATACATCTGCAACCAAGATTTGTAGAATCAAGAAGAGTTGTTAATAAACAACCAAGGTATAGTTTCTGAGGGGTGTGAAGGTGTTATGCCCATAAATGATATGAGGTGACAATTTGTTGCAAGGACTAGTGAACCAGACAGAGATCTGGGGGATAAAAGTGGTGACAATGACTACTACAGCAATTGTAGGCAGGGTTGTTGTAGTAACAACTAGAATGGACAAGATTGTTGAGATGAGTGTAGACCCCCTGGTTGTCAACCAGAACCACCAGTACCTTGGGCTCCACAAGGTCTGCATCTTGAATACAGGACTGCAGAGCCCCTGATATCCAGCTATAAGGGCATGGTCATTGTTCTCTCCTCACAATTTGCATGCTAGCATGCTGGAAATGAATGAGACAGTCAAGATCCACATGGATCATATACATGACTGCCTGAATTGTCTTGCAGACAACTCTCTAGGAGTCAGATTTAAGTTTCCTGACAGGGTCAAGCTCTATTGTGCTGAAGAAAAGTATATCAAAGCATATCCTAGAGGACATAAGTTCTTTCAGTTAGAGGATTGGGCTATGGACATCTGTTACCATCTAGCAGTGTGCTGCTATGGAGGAGATGACATGGACCAGGAGCACATCTTTGTACTCCATGAATTCATAGAAAGGGAAGCACAGAGCTGGTTCTGCCAACATGTTCTACATATGAACTGAGACAAACATGACTAGACCTTCAAGGAGGTCCATATAGGATTGTACAACTGCTTTATGAATGCAGCAACTATGCAGAAGGCTTGTGAAGCCTTTAGAACAGCAGTATACAATGCACAAATAGGCATCCAAACCTTCTATGACAAGCTGATGGGCCATGCTCAGAATATGGCCATATATCCAGATGAATTTACCATCTGGGAGATATTTCTGGATAGAATACCATTGGAAATGTGTTGCATGCTCATATGCAATAATAACTCATCTCCAGAGGTCACCACTTTAACCAAGTGCTTGGCATATACCATACACTACAAGCAGTCTGCATGGACTGTGACACACTATGGTCAGTGTAGCTATCACCAGGCCACAAGGATTCACCAGCCTGTCAAGGTTGGAATGTTCCTTGCAAAGCATTCCAAGATGGAATAAAACTGCAATCCATGGTTTATAGTATGACATTCACTGCCTGGAGAGCATAAGCCTGGACTGGAACCAACTGGTAATATACCAGCAGCTAAGGATGCCTGGTATAGGCCTAGGGTGGGTCAGCCTGTATCAAAGGCAATGCAGGATGTACCACCAAGAGTGGTCCCTCCTAAGGCTGCCTTTGGCAGAGATGATATAGGATACAAGCCAATGGGTAAGGTATTGTAGTGCTACAACTGCAGACATACCAGCCACTATTCTAAGGATTGTAAGGTGCTGAGAGTATAAGTATAAGCAGCCCATACAGCTGCAGTGGAGAACAATGCAGGAAGCAATGCTGAGGCAGTCTAAGACAAATTTGTTTGACTCTGAAAGCATGCAGATTGATGGAGATGAATACATTGCAGTAGATGTATATGATAATGATTACTATGCTTGCAATGACAAGGACAAACATCTGTTTGCTCAAATCAAGCATCAGGGAGACTGACATATTTGCATGTGACATGTGATGCTGCAGAAGGCAACTGACAAGCTGCAAAGACTTCAGTACACTCCTCAGGAAAAGGAGTGCTTAGTGACCTATGTCAAGGTCAACAGACACCCAGCATGGACATTGTGGGACTCAGGGAGTACTACAACAGGCACTACACCCCTAGTTTGTGCATATGAATGCTATACACATTCATAAGCTTATGGAGCTACTCATGCTCCAGCTGTGGACTGTGGGGAGTCACACTATTGTACAATTTGGTGCAGAGGTCAAGGTCAAGACATCAGGACCACCAACAAAGGAATATGTGGACATAGCAAATTTTGATCACTAGAATATGATTATTGATATGCCTATCATGCATAAGAACAAAGTTAATCTTGACTTTGTAAATAACTGAGTTATCATCAATAGAATACCATTGAGGGCAGAGAGAGTTGTCCTTTGATGAGACCCATCTGTTGCTGAGTACCATTAATGACATCTCTGCCAATCTTATCTCTATAGCATATGACTTGGAAATACATCATAAAGAGTCTGGACCTGAAGTCTGGAATGAGGTAGCCTTTTGTATAAGACCTTAGCAATTATGAGATATCCAGGATCATGAGCTTCATCATATGGAGTCTAGCCCTAGAATCTAGAATAACCAGGCCAAGAACCCCCTTAGCAATAATGGCTAGCAACAATTCTTAGCAACATTCATACTTCACTTTCAAAAAGACAACATCTTATGGACATGTGACTTCTAGGCTCTTTTGAGTTTCTTGATTACAAACATACCTGAATAGTATCTACACTTCAAATACTGATGTATGGTATGCTTGCTTATATTTCTATTTGATGCTCATTTATTTTCAATTTGACACCTTTTTGTATACATTTCTGACATTGCATACTTATGGGTGGTTACCATCCAAACATCAGTATAGAACCTTGGACATCTTGACAGACACCATGACTTTTAGCAATCAGTTTTCCATGCTTGCTTACATTACTTACAACAGTATAAATACCCTCTGTACATACCTAGTTCTACACAAAAAAGAAAGGTTATAGCCCACCACTTCCCACTGCAGCCTTGAAGCACTCTGCTCATTGTCTCCCTTGGCTTCAGATTACATTCTAGGTCTTCTTTGTCACTGTTAATGGCTTAGCAGCAGCCTTAGAAGACTTGTTCTTGATTTAGCATGGTACTAAGTATGAATGCTTTATAGTATTATAGTGTTTTAGTAACATTAGCAACTGTGGCTAGCAACTAGTTTTGGTGTCTGTCTCCCAACTTTCATTTGTTTTGACTTACATTCCTATTCCTATCCCTCTTCATTGCTAGGCCCTCACAGACCCTTAGCAACTTCTCCTAGCAATCCTTTACTTAGTGAGTTATTGCTCTTTGACTCCCTTTCCACTCTCTTGTCACATCTTAGTGACATCTGCTTACTTTACTGACCCTTCCACTTTCTATCACTTAGTTCTCACTCATTCTTAGCAACTCCTCCTTCCCACTTACTTAGCAATTATTTTGTCTCCCCCTTTTTCTTTCTTCCCTTTTCCTTAGTGACTTAGTGATCCTCTGGTAGTGTCTAGTGACTTAGGCTAGCATTAGCAACTACTTTCACTTGCCCTTTTCTTTCCATTCCTACTTTACAGCTCTTTTTTCTGGGACATTGGACTGACTTGCCCTCACACACACTTCCTACTGCCAGCTACTCTATCTGGTTGCCAGTACATTTATAGGTTGTCCCTTTTGGTTTTCTGTATGGCAGCTAGGCAGCATACAAGCACATCATTTTTGGAGCCCACTGCAAGGGGATTTAGGTAACCATTCCACCAGAAACTAGAGCCTAAGCAAAATGTTGCTTAGAATTGACCACTGAACTATCAGATCATCCACTATTGACTTCCCCAAGCCCCTCTCAGACTACATCCCCCAGACCTCTTGCCAATGAGCTAGAAGCTGCTAGGAACCTTCTCAATGTTAGCAAACTCCTTAGCAACTTCCCTGGAGCTTTTGTAGAAAGTTTTCTCAGTGCCCCATCATTACTGCTATCTATTACTGACTCTTCCATCTTCTTCCCAGAATTCTCATTCAACTTCAGCTTCCCCTACCAACAGATAGATTCCTCTTTCCCCAACTATACCAACATTTGCTATGAACAAATGATCCTGTCACTCATCATGCCCAGATGCCTCCTTGTAATGATACAACCACCCCTAAATGGGATGAAAGTCACCCTAGAGAGCTTCCTCAGTACTTCAAAAAATTGGAGTATCTTTTTGCTGACTGTAGTATTACTGACAATACCCAGAAAAAGAAATATGCAGCCTGCTATGTCTCTTATGATACAGCAGAAACTTGGCTTGGCTTACCAGAATTTGGCAACAACCTAGCAATTAGTAATACTGTCCTATAGCTTTATACTTATCAGGAATGTAAAGCAGCAGCACTTAGGTTGTACCTTGGAGCTGATGCTAGTACCTGTTACACCCTTGATGACCTCAAGCAACTTGTCAACCAGACCTTCAATAGTGGCTTAGTGACATTAGGATGATTCTCAAACTATTACCAGAATTTCCAACATATTGCTAGATGGCTACTCACTAACAACAAACTCTACCAAAATGAAGAATGTTGCTTATTCCAGCAAGGTATCCCTACATTGCTTTGGTCCAAAATCATCTGCTGGTTTGAGATCACACTTCCAGACCACCATTCCAAGGATCCTTATAATGTGGAACAGGTCTTTGAAGGTGCAAAGTGGGTATTGAAGGAAACTGACACAGTGACCACCAAGTCTACCACTCTCACTATGACTGTTGCTAGCACTCCTGGTATCATTCCAGCACCTGCCATTAATGCTCCTGCTATGCTGTCCCCTGCCCCCAAACATGAAGCTCTCAAGTTAGCAATGACCACAGTGATTATTAGTGCCCTGGAACACCTGGAAGCCCTTTTTGCTAATAGCAGTCAACCTTGCCAGCAGTAGCAGTTCAGTAGTGCTTGCCATTTCTGTGGTGAAACAGGTCATACTATGCAGCACTTGCATTAAACTAGAGCACATGATCTAGCAAGGCAAAATTTGTCGCAATGCTGAAGGCAAGATTGTGTTACTATCAGGCACTATGATCCCCAATTACTTTGGCAAATGGCTGTATATGGAATGTATCAAGGAATGGCATTGTCTAAACCCTGGGGAAATTATCACTGGCAGACTCTCTTCTAACACTAATCCCAACCTTAAGCAAGCAACAATGCAGCAGTTGCTAATATACAAGGTTCTACAACAGGATGTTGCTACCAATCAATTGCTAACAAAAGATGAGCATATTAAAGCCTTGGAATAAGAGCTATATGCCCTGAGATGAGCTGGTAAAAGGTTTGATGGTGTACAAGTTCACCAGGCTTCTTACCAAACAGCTAGCAACAATGCTCCAGCATTAGTAGTGACTAGCAAGACCTTGGTGACTACCCCTTCTTCTGACTCAGTACCAACTCCTGCTGCTAAGCCAGCTGACAAAGGCAAAGCATCTGAACAATCTGTTGCTAACAATTTACTGCCTATCACTAAGCCTGCCAAATCTGTTCCCCAGCCCCCAGTTCACCCATTCTCTGGTATCCCCAGTCACTATGCTCCACCTGCTAACAGAAATTTTGCTGCTCTGGATCACTGTAATAATGCTGCTTACAGAACCATGCCCCCTATCTATGACATTGAACAATCAAAAGCAGTATTTGACTGAGTCTCAAGCACCTAGGTCACTGTTTCAGTTGGTGAACTTTGCTCTATAGCCCTGAACATTAGGATTCAACTCAGGACTGCTGTTATGCCTAAATAACTAGCCAGTACAAACATTAGTGCAGTACAAGACCCTAGTAACATTTTTGAAGAAGCTTTACCAACCTTTGTTAAGGACACACCTCAGTTTTTGCTAGGATCCAACACTAGTAGTGCTAAAAGACTTACACCAGACCAGGCCAAAGTATCATTGGTTGACCCAGTTGAGGCATATATAGAGTCACTACCTCCTGGGGAGGAGCCAGTGATATTAACAGTTGCTAAGGATTCCCAGTTGCTAAGGTCTATTATGATACTAATTGACAACTGCAAAGAAATGTAATACATCACAGATAGCAGGTCTCAGATCATTTCTATGTTGGCAGAAGTCACTAACAACCTTGGCTTGTCCTATGACCCTGGTATTATTTTGAATATGCAGAGTGCTAATAGCACACTTGATCAATTGCTAGGACTTGCCAGGAACATTCCTTGCACTATTGGCAACTTGACCTTGTATCTTCAGATTCACATACTCTGGTCCCCTGCTTATGACATTGTACTTGGTCATTCATTCAACATTTTCACCAGGAGTGTGGTCAACACTCTTAGCAACATTGAGACTACCATCACAGTTACTGACCCCAACTCTGGCATGTGATACACAACCCTGACATTTTCTTGTGGAAAGTACAAAAGAAATAATTGCCAAAGGGTTTGCTATGAGACAGAACCACCCCAGTCCTTTCAGCACTGAGCTGAATAACAATGACACTAACAACTTAGCAACA
>JABCKS010025408.1:0-16196 GCA_018851325.1 Termitomyces sp. DKA19 | reverse complement strand
TTTGGGTTTGCAGTCATAGTCAAAAAAATATCAGGTTTTTGAAAATGTCTACAAATAGCCATAGAATCCTGAAACAATTGTTGCATTTGTCTTTCACTGCTAGTATGAGATGTAGAAAGAATAAAATGATGGCCTTGGCTTGGTAATACTGCTTCATCTCCAGCAGCAGCATCAATGATACCTTGGTATACTTCAGCTCCAATTTTGTATCTGATGATGTCTGACCCAGTTAAGTTTTTCCTGTTCAATTGAAGCCCATGCATCAACAACATATTGTTGAAATAGTTTTTCACTCCAAACTAAAGCAACATTAGCTTCTTCAGTTCTATGTTGAAGTCAATAGGAGTAATAAGCAAGCTCAGTCACATTTTCTGCTCTTCATTGACATTGTGGTCTGAGTTGAGATGGAATGTTCAGATGAAATCTATGTTTTTCAGTTGGAAAAATAAGTGTATAGTGTAATGATATATATGCTGGGTGCAAATGGCTAATTTGCTTCAACTGATTGTTATGCAAATATAAAACTATATCACAATAATCAGAATGTTCTTCAGAGCCATCTCCAGGTATAATTGCAGCAACTCCTTCTTGTTCATGTGGATTATTATATCTACAGCAATCACCAAAGTCAGCTCAAAGTGTAACATAGAGTCTTTGAGGCTGATCCTGTGGAGCCTGCCTCATAATTTCATGAGCTTGCTTATACAAATCAATATATGGATTGGTATGCAAAATCATATTTTGTAAAGATGCCATTACAGCTGGATCTAATCCTGGATTATTATGTTGACATAAAGCCAGTTGTTCATTATGATCATAAAAGTATAGTTGTGCATATATAGGAGTATCACCCTCAGTTGGAAGTAAGGCACCTGAAATATGATGAAGTTCTCCATTAATATGAAAACTGTATAGGCCTGGAGCATTAGTAATAGCATGGTCAATTTTGACATATAAAGAAGTAAATGCAAAAGCTACATTATATTGACAAAATTGCTGCCATGCCCTCTAAGTATATGTCAGAATGTCCTTATGCACCCACAGAAATCACATCTGTATATCACACCTTGAGATTTGAACCTAATCAATTGATTGTGTATTTCTTCACATCACTATCTTATTCTATCACAAAGAACACTCCCTTGTCTAACAAGTCTATTGTTCCTTGTCTGCTGTACCTTTGGGATCTACTCTTCCTGCTACTTCCACAGTCACACCCACTTCTTTCAACCCCTCTCTCATGTCATCTGTACTAGCATCCAATGCTGCTTACCCCTGGATCCATCTTGCTAAACTGAACACCCACTGGCCTGCCTCAGAAACCCCCCTTGATCAAGCTATGGACAAATTTTTGAAATGGTCTATGAAACTCAAGATCTTCCTCCAGCAAGCTGACCTAGACAGGTATATTTTTACCCCCAAGAGGCAACCAGACTGCCTCATCAAGCAACCTGATCTGGAGACAGAACCCACTTCTTATGCTAACTAGCTTTCAAACAATGATCTGATCATTGGTATAATCCATGCTGCTGTGTCTGAGGCTGAACAGGAAGGGTTGGATACAGATGGTAGTGCTAAGGAGTGTTATGATGCACTGAAGTCAAGGGCACACTGCAAGGGTCCTGTGGAACAGGTTGCACTGATTCAAGAAGCTCTCTTCACATACACCCTTGTCTGTGAGCCTATTGAGACCACTGCTTGTAAGATTTGCAAATTGATTGACCATGCCTTTGCTATCAGAATCATTGACAAAGACCTATTGAAATGCATAGTGCTCCTTAAGTGTATCAATGACAAATCCTTTGAGTCCATACAGACTTAGGTATCACACAGGCTTGCTGAATTAACGAAGGAGAAGAAGCATACCTCCATGGACATCCAGAAATTATTCCAAACCATCAACAGCCTCACTAACCTCTTGAAATCATCCACTGACACCACTCTCATTGCCAAACCATCTGCTTGCAACCCATGACCATGGCCCAGGTTTTTCCTACTGCAATCTCTGCTACAAACTTGGCTGCCAGTGTTGTGGACAGACCAAACAGTCATGTGTGAGGCCCAGAGGAGGAATGGCAAGCAAAACTATAGAATAATGAGAAACTGCACAAAGAGCTGCACAAGGAGGAGGAAAGACTATGACAGGAGGAGGAACCAAGATGAATACTGGATCAAACAACACGAAGGTAGGGAATAGCAGTGAAAGGCTTAGATGGACAAACCTACCTTGTCAATGCCATGCATCTCCAGAAGATCCAAATCAAAATCACCAAAACAACACTACCAAATTTGCTGGTATCACCTCTACCACCCTTACAAACTCAACCAACTTCTTTGAATACCAGAGATTTATAGCCATGGAGGATGATATCAACAACTTCAGTAATGAACTCCAGGTATCCAGTGACTGGAACAACAATGCTGTCCACAAATGCAAAACTATAGTTGCAACTACAGTCATTGCCCCTCTGAACTAAGCTGAACAAATGATGCTTGTATCTCTCAACAAAAAACCACTCTACCTGGATTCTAGTGCAACCATCCACATTTTCCCCTGCTGGTCTGAATTTGTAACACTGCAAGCAATACTGCCCTGTGATATAAGGGGGATTGGCAGATCATCCATGACAGCCATTGGGATAGGAAGGAGTTGACTACACATTCAAAATCAAGCTGAGATCATGCTCAAAAGCATGCTCTACATTCCAGCCTCTACTGTATGCCTTATCTCAGTCTCAGCACTTGTCACTGGCATAAATGCCTCCATTACTGTCAATAACACCAGTGTTACCATCCTTGATAGCAATAGTGGCATGCTTCCTACCTCAGGACCACTCATCCCAGGATGAGGTCTCTACACACTCAACTTACAGGCTGCTCTAGCTGAACATGCCCTCACTGCAGCCTAACATCCTATTAGTCTTGACACCTGGCACTAGCAGCTAGGCCATGCTAACTATCAAATTATTACCACCATGGCCCACACTGCTATGCTCCCAGGTATGCCCTTAGCTTCCTTTCTAGCACACCCAAAGTGTGACATCTGCATTCTTGGAAAACAGACAAAGTCATTTGTTCCAAAAGTGTAGGAGGAAGGGCATAGAGTGGTTGAGAAACTGGACATTGTGTTGATAGAGTTAACTGGACCTATGCCTGTACAATCTCATACAGGAAATAAATACATGATGGATCTAGTCAATGACTATACCAATATGGCATGGTACATTCCCCTCAAATCTGAAGAGGATGTGCTCACAGCTCTACAAGCATGGGAATCTGCAAGAAGACTAGGAACTGGCAAATATGTTGGTATTCATTGTACCAGCAATGATGGAGAACTTAAGAACCATCAAATGAAGGACTGGCTCACATCTAATGGACCTAGGCAACAATTTGGGGCACCCTACATATCTCAACATATGGGATGCATTAAACACATGCACAGGACACTGCAGGGCAAGGCAGAAACCATGAGACTTGCATCAAAATGTCGTGAATTGATGTGGGACAATTTTTATCTAATGGCCACACATCTATATAAAAAGACTCCAACCAGAATGCTAAAAGGGAAGACTCCATTTGAGCTTTGGTACAAACATAGGCTGGACTACTTCTCCATGTGCAAAATATGATACTGAGCATTTTTTTATAATACAGAGTCACTACAACCAAAAACTTAATGCATGCTGGATTGAGTGTATGCTGATTGGATATACAGCTAACTCAAAAGCATATCATTGCTATGATCCACCAACCAGAAAAGTATATGGATCCTACCATGTATGACTTCTGAGATGGCATGACAGACACCCAATTGACCTTCACATAATTGATTCTACCCTAATCATGAACAACAAGCCAATGACAATCACTTAAATCAGAAATCAATCAATGAAACACACCCACAATCATCAAAGAGGATGATGACAAAATAGACCTGGCTGCACCTCCAATTCCATGAATAATAGAAATGGCCAACAATGAGGAGGCACTACACAACCCAGATACACAACCTCCAGATCAGCCACAGAATTTACTTTGCTGATCCACTCACTGTAAGGGCAACCTTTGGAGGCTGAAACTGAAATCACACAGCCTCCAAAGGGAGATCCAAAGTCTATTCAGAGCTATGCTACATATACAGATCTGGCTACACATCTAACAAAGGGAAATCCAAAGAGAACAAGTCTGAGGATTCTCTATGCCCAGTGTGACCTTCTAGACTTCTGAACCATAGGACTAACTGTACAGCAATAGACAGTCATGTGCCTAACCAACAGGGAGTCTGGAACAGGAAACATGAGGTAAGGTGAGGTGAGGTCCTGATTTACCCTTTCTGTCTGTCCATTGGACTGAGGGTGGTAGGCTGTGGTTGTGTGAAGCTTTATCCCCAATAATCTGTATAGCTCTCAAGTGAACTCTGCCACAAATTGAGGGCCCCTGTCTGAAACATAGCCATCTAATAACCCATGAAGCTTCCAGACATTTTTCTGATACAGACTGGCAGCTCCCAATGCAGAACAGGTGGTGTGAGTCAGGATAAAATGAGCCTGTTTCCCATAGAGGTCCACTACCACCATGATTGCATTGTACCCATAGGTATCTAGAAGTTCTACAATGAAGTCTACTGATACTACACTCCATTGACTAGCAGGGATTGGCAGAGGATGGGTTGGTTGTTCTTTGGCCATACTGTCAATGCAGTCCATGAGGGATGGATGAAGCCCTTCTCTGAATGTGAGGCAGAGTTGCAATCCATCTGGAAACCCAGCCTGTTCAACCAATGCCTGGAAGGAGTCAACATATTCATCCAATGACCTTTTCCCTTGTCTGTACTGGTCCCTATTCCAAAGGGACAATGCTGCTATTTGTGCTGGGTCCAAAGGAAAAAACTCAGGACAAAAGTCATGTTCAAATGCATCTCAGTCCACAAAACTGCAGACTCCACCAGCCCTTTGGAAGATGCATAATGCATAGGTAGAAGCACAACCCAACTTCATGTAGGAGAGGACCCAAGCAATCTTCAGTTCATCTGAAGCAAAAGCTTTGCTGCTCAGCTGGATATAAGTGATGCAAGACCACAAGAATTGCTCCTCAGTCTTCTGGTCTCCATTATAAGCATCTGGGAGTGTTGAGCAAGGTATTTTTGCCTGTGCCATTGTCTTGAGATCAAATTGGGGCAGTGGCACAGTTATAACAGGAGTAGGAATGTCTAGAGGAGTCTGTAAGGGAATAGGGAGACATTCCAATAAAGTTTGTAAGGAGTGGGCAATAGTTTCTGTGGATTGGCATAAACCTGCAAGCTTGTTGGTGTAAAGAGTAAGGGAAGCTTGAGTAGACTGCACTTCAGTCTCCAGAAGCAACAAACAGTGCCATGCATTGTCCTGAAGGCTGGAAGCATCTAGAGGGTCTGCTGGCAGAGTTTGAGTAGTCATAGATATCAGGCTAAAGACACAATGGTGGGGAAGGAGCTTCTAGGGGTAAGAATAACTCTAATAACTAACAGGGGCTTACAGACCCAAATGAGAGACTTGTTCTGCTGTAAGAGTGACCTTTGAAGGCTGTGGCTCAATCATGCAGCTGGCAAAGGGAGATCCAAAGTCTATTCAGAATTATACTAAGTTTATAAGTTTAACTACACACCTGGTGAAGGGAGATCCAAAGAGAATCAGTCTAAGGACTCCCTATGCCCAATATAACACTCTAGGCTTCTGGGACCATGGGACTAACTGTACAATAGGGCAGAGAAGTCACATGCCATCACTGAGATGTCAATGCACATGACCTAGCAAGAGGGTAGCTGAGGGGGAGGTGAGGTGGGTGAGGTGAGGTGAAGTGAGGTAAAGTAAGGTATAAGACAAACCCTAATCTTATAGGCCAGAGTCATATACATGTGCCTTGACAGAGTGATGGCAATGAAATAGCTTTGGGTGAGGTAAAATGAGTGAGATGAAACAACCCCTAACACCCCTACTAACAACAACACTGCTTCTAAACACACCCTCTCCTACATCAATAAAGCTAGAGACCCCAGCAGAGAGCCTGCCCCTTGTAATGGAGTCCCAGGTCCCTTCCAGGACAGACCACCCCACTTTGACCTCTGTGTTCCTAATGGTAATACCCCCTCAAAATGCAACCTTTTCCCACTAACCCCCCTGATCTCCACTGAACATGACCCCCAGATCTCATACCTACAAAGCATTGCCTTGGACCACTATATGGCACTACTCCAGTTTGACCCCAATAACCCTGTGCTCTCCAACTGGCTTGCCTTTACTCAGGAATTCTCCAGTAAGTTTAGAGTATTTGACACTGTAGCAGAAGCAGAAAAGAACCTCTTCCACTTCCAGATGCACAATAATGAATGATTCACCACCTTCATCATCTGGTTCAAACAAGAAGCCTACAAGACTGGCTGGAACTACAATGCCCTCTGATTTGCCCTTTGCTGCACCCTACCCCAATGTATCAAAGATATCCTCCACCTTGTCTCCAACTATACCACCTATAAGGCCCTTGTTAGACAGGTTGATCAACACTATTGGAAAGACCAGAGGGAAAATACAGCCCCCTAACCTATCTGGAACACCTCTGGGAACAACAATTAGTAACCCAGAGCATCCAATGGCAATCAACCACCACTACCAACAATGCCCACCAATCCCATACTCCATTCCCCCTCAGAATAAGAACTCCCCAGTGCCAATTGACCACCAGGACCCCCTCTATCTACCTAGCTCAACACTGCCAATCTCCATGAAGCTCTAGAACCCCTGGATGCCAACTCCAACAAATACCAGGATGCCAACAATGCTCCAGACTTCACTGAAGACTAGGAGACCCTATGTGCAAACAAAATTTGGAACAGGCCCTGAATCAATATGCCAGAGGAGATGTAGGAAAAGCAACAAAACAATCCTTCTCCAGCAATTCCCAAAAATCCCCCTGATCTCAGTATATGCCCACAACTAATCACCACAACCTACCTGACCCTCTGGAACACCTTGACAATTTCAATCCAGCCTACATCCCTATACCATTATAGCCCACCAACTGATCAGAACCAACACCCACTGGACCTGTGCAGCTCTGACAAGCCCCACCATTCACTCACCTCTTTTAGAGCAACTCCCATAGTTAGTATATAAGTTGTAGGGCAATATTTTCTAGATGCAGTCTTGATATTACCAATATTCTCTGTTCACATTTGTATATTTCCCAGTTTTGTCTCTGTTTCTGTCTCTAGTCTTACATCTATAAATCTATCTCTTTTTTGCCTCTGTCCCATCTTGACTCTATTTTGTCTTGCCTGCTTCTATTTTCTTCCAGTGTTCCTAAGTCTTCTTCCACCCTGACTCTTTGTAACTCTCCATTATTATCTCCATTCACATCCTTACAACTCCAAACATTCATTAGTAACCCTGGACTTGTCTTATGACCAACCCTGGCATTTCATCATGTTAACTGATCCCCAGTCCATCCTCCAGTCTGCTTCTGTTGATATGATGTTGTCACAACATTGGGGACATAATAAAACACCAGAAGTCAAAATAAACATCTATTAAGGCTGAAAACTGTGGTAAAACAAGTTCCAGCAACATTATCTCCTTGAAATACATCAGAAAAAATACAGAACAGGATAAGACAAGAAATATACTAGGCTATACACTCCAAAATAGTCCAATCACTATAATAGGAGGGAAGCATGGGACTGGCAAAAGCACTGGAGTGGCATCAATTCTGGCAAGATCTGGATCAAAATAAGATTTGATCTAAGAATAACCAGATTGGAATGTTTGCTGAAAGGAGAAAAAGGGAAGATGAATGGAAGCATATGAATGGAAGCAATACAAAAGAGGAAGAGATATATGGGGAAAGAAGAAGCTCAGAATAGAAAGAAGAATGACAGTACAAGAAACAAACCTGTAGCAATGAAACAAACATTCACAACATTCAAAAGTGGAAATTGGAATACCATTTAGAATAGCAACAGTCACACATAGAAAGTGGTCTGTGTACTGTACAAAGAAGTATAAATAGCCCAAGTGAAGTAGTGAATGGATAGGCAATTAATAGGCAAGGGCTCAGTGCTTCCCAGGGAGTGAATCACTTAGGCTGGAGTTTGTTGAAATACCTGCACATTTAGAATAGTAATATTTTGGAAGTATAGAAACAGCATAATAACTATGGAGTAGAGTGAGTAGTTCTGGTGGAGATTCTGCAAGTTTAGACAATTTAACCTGACCTTATAAACAGCACATGTCAAATTTTGAATTACATCTTGTAAATTTGGTGAGCTTTTCAACATCAAAATGTAAAACATGACAGTGTAGATATGCAATGTCTATAAAACTAAGAGAATATAATATAGGTTCATGCAAATAAGATTGTCTGCCTCTTAGAAGAAGATTTCTAGATTGAATATGGCCAAAGTGTTGTACAATTCAGGGAATAGAAGGATGAAAAGGAGGTTCTAGTTGTTCTGCTAGTGGAGTCTGTGGCCTAGAATTATTTCCAATATCTATAGGATCATTGACATATTCCAGGTCTTCTTCAGTATCCAAACCATCCAAATGTAGAATAAGAGGATTAAGAGGAGGTTTCAGCTGTTCTGCTGGTAGAGTCTGTGGCCTGGGATCATTTCTATTATCTAGAGAATCATCAACATATGCCAGGTCTTTTTCAGCATCCAAACCAATATAAAGAGGAGGTTACAGTTGTTTGGCTAGTTCTTCATTATTGACTGGTTGTTTAAAGTACTCCAAAGGATTTTGCATCAGTTAGTAAAATGCAGCATGGATATTTTTCAGGTCATCTTCTCAAAGTATATCATTTTGAACACCTAAGTCATTAAAGTCCTCCTCCAAATCAGCTTCATGCTGCTGTTCCCAGCCTTGTAGGATTCTTTGAACTCTAGCCTCATTTGAAGGCCTATATTCAGGATTGAGATCTATATACTGTCAAACTTTATTAATCAAAGGAGTCTTTCAAGATTGACTTTGTCTTACTTCTGGTCTTATTTTCTGCCTTTCTCTCTCCTGCCTTTCATGGTGCAAAGTAGCTAGTACTTGTTGCTGCCTGTCCTCCTCCCTCTGTCTGAGTATCTCTTGTTCTTCCAATACTGCTTGTACCTTCTCCTGCTCTTCAGCTATAGCAATATATATGAGCCTTCACTGCTCTTGCAATACTGCTAGGTGGTCTAGCACTATCTCTCTATGAGCAAGTGGAGGTAGCATCATTATCATTATAGGCAGAGTATTTTGAAAAGAAGCATTTCTTCCTCTTTCAGTAGAGGAGCAAGTAGATGTGGCACCATTCTAGGTACAGGGTTCTGTAGAGGTGTATTCCATCCTTCAGGTAAATGAGTTTCAGGAATATCCATAATAGGTAGAGCAATAGCAGGGTGATCAACTGGAGCAATAGTAGAGTGATTGACTAGAGCAACAGTAGGCTGATTGACTGATCTTAGCATACTGTTTTGTCTATGTGTAGGAGCAGAAGCAAGTAGAGGTTGCACAATTCTATGTATAGGATTCTGTAAAGGTGCAGTTCATCCCTTCAGGTGAATAGATTTTAGAAATGACTATAGAATATGGATTATCAGCCATAGTAAGTAGGCTGTCTAATAGGCCTTGCTGAGAAACCAGAACACCATCCTAGGTACAGGATTTTGTAAAGGTGCATCTCATTCCTTAGTAAGCTGTCTAATAGGCCTTGCTGAGGAACTGGAAGCAGCTTGATTATTACTCCCAGTTCTCATACCTCCCATTCTTATACCCTAGTTTCTTTCCCCCCAATTCTTATACCTCCAGCTCTCATACCCTCACCTCATATATTCCCAATTCCTATACCTCCAGTTCTTATACCTCCAGCTCCTATACCCCCACTTCCTATATCTGTCAGGTCCAGAAAACCTGGGGGCTCACCTCCAAGAACAAGAATCCACTAGTCTGTTAGTTGATGATGGAGAAGGGAATGTATGAGTGTTCCAAGAGTGATCTGGGCACTAGGCAATGTCCTGGAGTTTATGTGAAGTGACAGGGTTGTTGAAGCCTGTGTAAATGTTCTGCAGACTAATATTACTACACTAGAAAGTAGAGAGAGAAAGAAGAAAAAGAGTAGATTTGAATAGAGGAAGAGACAGAGTAAAGTAGAGAGAGATGCAAAAGTAGGCAGTATCAAGACTAGCAACTGACTACAGGGAGCTTGGAGCTATATACTCTTGGAAGAGTCAGGTATGGTGGGGGGTCCCTGGGTGGGCACTGCCCACTTGGGACTTAGCTTTTACTGTAGTGAGGCCTGGGTGTGGTCTGAAGTAGACCCTGCAGTGGAATCTGTAGACACATAATTGTCTCAAGGCAGGTTGGGCTCTGAGGGGTGTCAGGACTTGGGAATGTGTATGTCAGTGATCTGGTGATGTGTAGGGCACATCTAGGGGTGATTATTGGGACTGAGGCTTGGGAATACATAGTCCAACAATTCTGTAATATATAGGTCACACTGGGGCTCAGCTAGAGGGGAGAGGGCTTGCTTGAGGGTCAGGCAGGAGTGGATCTCTGAGTAGCAAGGTCAGTGAGGGGTTTGGTGGGGCAAAGTTGGTGGAGTCCTGACAATACCCCCAGTTCCTATATTCCCAGTTTCTATACTCCCAGTCTCTATACTCTCAGTTCTTATACACTCAGTTTTTATACTCCCAGTTCTTATACCCCCAATACCTATACCTCTAGATCTCATACCTCTAATTTCCATACCCTCAGATTTAAAAAGTAGAGGTGTCACAAGCACAAAATTAGATCTTGTACCTTTATTTGCTCATCTATTATCAGGATCAGTCATTTGTAATTGTTCCAGTCTACTTTGAGCCCTCATTTGCTGCCTTTAACTTTCAAAAGTATTGGGAGGTTGACTATTAGAAGAAGTATTTGAAAGTTGCCTGAAAGATTGATTTTTTAAGTATTTTTATTGCTTAAAAACAATACAGTACACTTATATGATGAGATATTCAGTATATTAAGAGCCCAGAGCTATTGTAGTCTCACTAAAAAGCTGTATTCAATGTTACTTGACATTAATCAATTGATAGATATGCTAATACAAACTTTGTTGTTCTGAAACCAATTTTTTCAGCATTTTTATAGCTAAAAAACAATGAAATTCACTTGCATGATGTGATATTCAGTATATCAATAGCTCAGAATTTTTGTAGTTTCACTAATAAGCTGTATTCAATTTTACTTAACACTGATGAATCAATAAATAGGCTAATACATACTTTGTTATGTGGTTTCTTCTCCACAGCAGAGGAATCTGGATTTATTTGGTTATTTTTGCTCAAGAAACATGCAAAGCATGAAAAACAGTGTCCACTACATTGCATTTGGCCTTCTGCACACCTGCAGACCCTGGGACATGTTGTACAAATGGCCAAATAATAGTTTTTAATGTTTATATTAAGAATAACAACTTTGCATATGTTTTTAACTGCTTTCATCACAAAAAAATGACCCAACTCCTATGGTGTTACCTTAAAAGGCTAAATCTTATGTCAGCCTTTGTCAGAATTATACAAGCATTGTCCAAAAATGGCAATTGCCACAAAATAGTTCTTGCATTTGATATAGATAAGCTATGGTCCATGCCTTTGCTATAGGCCTGTAGTTTATGCTAAGACCCAGACCTAACTGAGTGCAGCAAAGTTAGGTCTTTGATATCCAACTCAATGCTGAGTCCTGGCTCTAACCTTACTGTACTCAGCTAGATCCTTGAGTTTTCAACTTAATGCTTAGTCTCAACTCTAGCCTTGTTGCACTTAGTTAGAGCCTTGAGTTTCTAACTCGATGCTTAGTCTCAGCTGTAACCTTGCTGCACTCAATTAGAGCCTTGAGTTTTTAACTCAATACTTATATCCCAGTTTTGACCTTGCTGCACCCATTTAGAATCTTTATTACAGCTTAAAAAGATTAAAATCCACTTACATAATGACATATTCAATATATTGATAGCTCAGACTTGTCAAAAAAATTGAAATCACTATTGAGCAATTAATGAATATATTAATACATATACTTTTACTTTTAAAAACAATTTTTCAAGTATTTTAATAGCTTAAAAAATGATTTGTAATATTAATTCAATAGCCCAAGAGTGTATCAGATATGTTTGCTATACATATCATGTTTTTTTCACTAATTTTAACTGTTAAAATGACCCAACTTCTACATTGTTACCTCAAAGGGCAAAATTTTATATTAGCCTTAGTCAGAATTATGCAAGCAACAACCTAAAGCAGACAACTTTCCCACTCCCATACTAACTTTCCCAGAAGCCATCACATTGTATATAGTGATTTCTTTATAGATTATAGATTGTCAACATTCCTTGACTTTAGAAGGGCTCCTACAAAGCAAAGAACCGCCTAGACAGACTTGGTAGCAAACAAGTATGCAGATAAATCAAGAAGTAAGACAACTGAGAAAAGCAAACCTGGAAACTGATAGATTGAAAAGAAAGAGATAGAAGGATCAACATAAGTAATAAAAAGTAGACATAGTAGGTAATTTCAAGACTGGAGTGTAGCTACAGACTAGCAGCCCTTATATAGCTGTAGGACACTACCAAAAGGGGAAGCTGGAAGCAATCTAAGTCAGGTAGGAGTGATCTAACACAAGTGGATGTGATCTTGAGTCTGGTGGAAGTGATCTAAGTTATAGCTGAAAGTGATGTAAGTCAAGAAGAAGTGATATATATAAAAAAGGGAAGTAATTCTAGAAGTGATCAGGATCAGGTGGAAGTGGTATAGAACAGGTGGAAGTGATTTGGAACAGGTGGAAGTGACCTGTAACCTGTGGAAGTGATCTGCACCTATAGAAATGATCTGGAACAGAAAAAGTGGTCTTAGAGGTGGCTAAAATCTGGATGTGGCTGAAACAGGACTGTGGCTGATATCTGGAGGTGGGCTGAGATTCAGAGAGGGACTTGTTGAGTAACAACTCCTAAGGCTTAGTAAAAAGAGCATATTTTAGTTTATCTCATTTTCTATTCCTTTCTTACCTTACCAATTATTCTTTGTTCTGTTCTGTTTGTGCCACAACTGTTAGCAGCTTACATGTCATATTTAGTTTACTTTGCATCAAATCTTATTCTATAATATACTGTTAGGTCACATTTTTTTTCTCCTTGCCCCTCAGTCATCTTCACATATTGTCAAGATATTGAGGGTGAGTTCATTTTTGCTTATTGGTACCTACAATTTACTCAATATCTAAGTAGAACTTACTGTTTTCTACTTAATAGGTTAATAAAGTCATCTTCACATATTGTCAAGACACTGAAAAACTTACTGTGTTCTACTTAACAGGACTTTGTAGAATCTGAGGTTGGATGATGGTGAAGAAAAGGGGAAAATGGTATGGATTCTGATATAGATAAGCTATGGTCTGTGCCTTTGGCATGGGCCTGTAGTTTTTGCTATAACCTCACTTTGGTGGTTAGGTCTTTGACATCCAACTCAAGACCTAGTCCCAGCTCTCACTGTACTATGCTCAGTTAGGGTTGAGTTCATTCTGGCCCCAACTTTGCTGTACTCAGTTAGGCAGTTAGGGCCTTGATTTAAAACTCAATGCTTAGTTCCAGCCCCAACTTCACAACACTTAGTTAGGCCCTTGATTTCCTTCATTTAATTAGGCTCCATGTATAATCTCAGTAACTTAGTTTTCACTATAAGCTGAATTCAATGTTAGTTGACATCAAACAGTCAATCAATAGGCCAATACACACTCTGTGGTTTTAGAAACAATTTTTCAACCATTTTAATAGCTTAAAATGCTTCAACATTGACTTCACTGTACTATGCTCAGTTAGGGTCGAGTTCATTCTGGCCCCAACTTTGCTGTACTCAGTTAGGCAGTTAGGGCCTTGATTTAAAACTCAATGCTTAGTTCCAGCCCCAACTTCACAACACTTAGTTAGGCCCTTGATTTCCTTCATTTAATTAGGCTCCATGTATAATCTCAGTAACTTAGTTTTCACTATAAGCTGAATTCAATGTTAGTTGACATCAAACAGTCAATCAATAGGCCAATACACACTCTGTGGTTTTAGAAACAATTTTTCAACCATTTTAATAGCTTAAAATGCTTCAACATTGACTTATATTATCTGATATATAGTATATCAATTTGCCAGCATTGTTAAAGTCTCCTTAATAACTTTAAATTCAATGTTATTATCAATCAATTAAAAGATAGGCTGAAACATACTGTCTTAAAACTCAAAAACAATAAAATTCACCTGAATAATGAAATAATGCAATATTCATGCCAAAAACATCTTTTCCACATCACATCTACAGGCTCTCTAGACACTTTATTAGATGGTTAAACTAATTTAGGTTGTACTTTTGCAGACTGTTTGGGGCAAGACTCAGATTTCAGAAGAGGTCCCACTTAATGTGATGCCCTTAGTCTGTTCTGTGTATCTTGTTACTAATCTCACAACAAATACCTGGAGCCTTTATAACTGCCATACATTGAGTCATATGAGCAGTGATATCAATTAGAGCTATTGAAGCATCAATTTCCTACACTCTTCAAAATTCAGACTGTTTTCTCTTTTGCATTTAGGAATCTTCTGGGCATACCTTCAGAATCTCTGAAATACAAGATCTACGTGGTCCTTGTTGGCTTCCCAGTTAATTATTGGATCATCGAGAGCCCTTTGCAAGAGGTTCGACAACCATTCAGGATCCTCCAAAGCCTGCAACCCCTGCACCTTCATATCCTCTGCCGCTTTGCACATTACTTGAAGGTGTTGATTTTTTCGGTAGACTCTGTCAGGAGCGGCATACCGCTGAGACAAGACAAGCCGCATTCGTTGTAGAATTGTGTCAATTCCATCGTTGGCAAAACATGCTGTCCTCAACAAGTGATTTGATTCCATATTCGCAGGTCTCGCGGTGCCGATGAAAGCCTCGCCTGTCTGAGGATCCAGATATAAGGCACTAAAGTTCTCATGCAACACGTGAGTTAAGGCCACAGAATTGAGTTCATGAACCGTATATCGCAGCGCCATCCAGAGTGTCAGATGGTAGAACGATTCTGCATCATCAATTCGATTCCGGACCAGAGCCTCCTCAGTCGCATCTAGATCCACCAATCGGATCGCAAGGAACTGCCAAGTACCCTTTGCCGGCAAAATCAGTTCAGCGCAAGAAAACAATGATTTACTCATACCGTACGTTCAGGCTGCGCCTCTGCGGACGGTCCAGAGGCCAGAGTCAGATCTAGGGAAAGGTCCCAGTCGATGAGATAGCCTTGGACCGTTCCGTCTGCATGTCGCTTGAACATGATGTTCCCATTCCTGATATCACCGTAGAGAACTTCAGCCTCTGTGGCAGCCGTTCCATAAGCTAATTTTAAACAATCAAAAAAGAATTGCAGGATTTCAACCAAACACGTACCTATCGAAGCATCTCGTACGACAATGGCCATCTCCTGTGTATTTACAAAAGCCTCCAGCGAGTAGGGCAAATATTCGAGGACGATGCGATAGTGGCAAAATGTGCGCAAAGTTATGGAAAGAGTCTTCTTTACCGCCCCGAGGCATCGCTTCGTTTGCGTGATGTGGTGACGATCATTTTCCACGCCGACATCAGCACCAGCGAGAACTTCTGGAATATTCGGCACCTGTTTGTCGTGAAGCTTTTTGTAGATCTCGTGTTCGCGCTGAAGAGTAGGTGAGACAATCCGCCACGTGTCTTTGACCAGGACGAGGTCCTCCGTCGTTAGGCAGAATGCCTTGAAACACCGTGTGGAGCGTCCAATAGGAGATGTAGAGCCAAGGATTTCATCTTTCAAGATGATATAGTGCTTATTGCCAGTGGAGATATCGAGTAGAGGACTCTCTCGATCACATTTCAGGCTGTTCCGAGCTTCTTGTTCCAGTTTGGGAGAAGTGAATGTAGCATCGGTCACGGTGGGGTCGCGTCCGCGCTCCGCCGCCGTTGCAGTGGAGAATCGGTGAAAGAAGTCGAAGAGGAGTTCGTCATCAAATGATATCTTTTTAGTGACAACCACACCACTTCTGTCCCATCGAAGAAGTCGCATGTACTTGCGGAAAATGAGAGCGGAGTAAACATGAGTTCGAAACTCCATTGCCTGATGACAAGTCGCGTAGCCCGTGATCTGCCCAAGCGTTTT
>JABCKS010025406.1:0-16211 GCA_018851325.1 Termitomyces sp. DKA19 | reverse complement strand
AAGGATAGACCCTGAGGGAGACAACTTGCCCCCTCAACAGGTATCTGAACTGCAGCAGCATTTGGACCAGTTATGGGCATATGTGGATCTTAAGATGATCCACCCAGGACCCCTGCAGGATCAGCATAACCCTTAAGATGAGGAGGCTCAATTACTGGATATAGGAAAGGAGGATAGTATTAGCCCTCCCACTCAAGATCAGGCAGCTGATGTTTTACTGGGTGAGGCTTTGTAAAATTACTTTTGTCAATGGGCATTGGGAATGCCAAAATGACTTTAGGGGCATTTTGCACCCTAACTTCTATTGGTTGCCAATGACCAATGTAGTCTATGTAAGTGAAGAAGCAAAGATCACCTGCACTCATGAGTTGGCTGGGATGGTGTACTCCACCCAGTCATACTATAGATTATATCAATGGGTCCCACAAGGGATGCCCATGAACCCTAAGCAGGTATGGCTGCTCATACAAGTTACTAAGGAGAATGGTACTTTGATGACTATGTGAGAGTGCATTCATACAGTGCTCCTACTCCAGGAGTTCCATAGGATCTCCTATTTTATGCACAGTATGTGGCAGGACCAGTCTATGCACCAAGTCCTTGAAATAGATATGGCTGATGTTGTGCACCACTTATCATGCAATGATAGGCACTGGCTACCAGTGCTTCTACCTTCATGAGTGTCAGCCATAGTTGGGCCAACTAAATAATTTGACTTGTAGTGTGGGACTGCCCCCAGTCCCTATTGAGCACCACTTTGAGATAGACAGATGGGCACAATATTTATTGCACTACTGTTATCCTGGATTCCAGAACTTTGTGTCTGGAATTGCTATGGATATCACTGGATGAGTCAGCCAAGGTACTATCTTTGGCTATGTTCTAGCATGCACACTGGCACCCACTGGTGCCTATGCTTGTGCTGCCTATGGAGGTGCTGTGTCACTTCCTGGCCAATAGAATTCCATATATGCAGATGAACCATGCATATACCTATGGTATATGCTACCTGGACTATCATTAGTCCAGGAGTGGTCTTTGTACTGACCTCTTTGCAAGCATCAACAATGATAGACATCAATACCTGGAGCTCTATGGACCTCCAGGAATCTTGCTTGGATATGACAGGTGGTATGAGCCCATTCCTGACAATCAAGAATGCTATTACATTCTCATTAAACTCTTGGAGGCCAAGGACCTTCAGCTACTTTTAGATCAAGGGTGTCTTCAGTATGGTGAAGATGCCAGGTTCAAATACCTGGCCAATTGCCCAGTGGTGGCTGTCCATGTCCTTCTGGCACCACCATCTTTGGTGATAACTACAATTCTACCAGAGGGACCTGATGAGTCCCTCATGCAACCAGATCCACCTGAGGAGGCTGAACCCAAAACCTCTTCTTCTACTCCTGTACCAGATCCTGGTACTGTGCAGATGGGGACAATTCCTATGCCCCCACTCACTATTGACATAGCTGATGACATTGAAGACACTGTTGTCACTTCAGACCCACCTCTGGAGATGAGGCTTAGCAAAACTGCAGCCAACACTGCAGTCTCTGAGTGCCTGGCCAAGGTGACAGATCACACTGTTGCCTTGCAGTCCATTACTTTGGTCAACACTGAAGCCATGAGGTGGGATGAAGTAATAGCTATAGAGGAATCTGCACAGGAACCAATGAACACAGAGACTACATAATGGGGCCTCTACAGTATTCCTGGACAGATAGGAAGGAACCTTTATAGGTCCCTTTGAGTTGCACTATTGTGGAGTCCCTACTAGCAACTTTCCTTAAGTTGCTATTAGAATACCTCAGCTGCTAGAGAAAAGCTAGCAAAACAGGCAGGATGCTATCTCCTGCCCTATATTCTTTGTATTCTTTTACTTATCTATGAGACTCACTATGGTCTCATTTAATTTTCATTAATTAAACATTCAATGAGACCTGTAATGGTCTCATGAGGGGGATATGTAACAGATTGTGCACATTACAACATCTAATATACAATTATTATTATTATTATTCAAGTATTACTAATTATTCTTTATGTAATTTGTATATAAGTTGTGAGGTTACTTATGTAACCTCAAGTAGTCTTTTTCACACAACCATAGCCAGAATCAATAGATAGGTTCTGACTTATGGTCTAGTGTGTGAAAGGCTCAGTAACAGTGTTACACTCATCAACCAGTAAATGTTGGAACCTTCCTGGTGAAACAGTCTGGAATAGAGTAGAATTACAATCCACAGTTCATAGTTCAGCATATGGTACCAGCAGACCATAGGCCTAGGATGGCACCAGCTGATAATGTACCAGCAGCTAAGAATACCTGGTATGGGACTAAAGTAGGTCAATTGGGCCTAAGGGTGACTCAGGATGCTCCACAAATGGGGGGTCTTCCTAAGGCCACAGCCAGTGGTAGCAATGCAGGGTATAAGCTTGGTGGAAATGCACTAAGATGTTACAACTGTAGTTAAATGGACCATATGTCTAAAGAGTGCACAGTGCCAAGAGTGCAAGTACAAGCAACTCATATAGCAGTTGTAGAGAGCAATGCTGTAGAGGACCTAGTAGAGATTGTTGAGGATGAGGAAGTCTCTCAAAATGTGGAGGAGCAATCTGCAGTAGACAATGCTGGAAGCATCCACATTGACAGAAAAAAATATGTTATAGTGGATATGTACAATAATGTTTACTATGTTTGTGATAATAGGAAGAAGTATCTATTTGCTCTGACTAAGCACCAGAGGGATAGATGCATGCATATGTGATGCATGACTCTATAGAAGGTAGCAAATAAGCTGCAATGACTATGGTATACTCCTCAGAAGGAGTGTCTAGTAATATATGTAGATGTTGACAGACATCCAGCATGGACTCTGTAGGAATCTGCGACTACCACTATAGGCATTATGCCCCAGTTTGTGCATATGCATACTATATATGTTTATGAGCTGATGGAGCCCTTAATGTTTCAGCTGGAGACTATGAAGAGTTGCACCATTGTACAATTTGGTGCCAAAGTAAAGATTAAGATGTCAGGGAAGCCAACAAAGGAATACATGGATATAGCAAACTTTGATTGCTATAATATAATTGATGGTACACCCATCATGTATAGGAACAAAGTCAATCTCAACTTTGCAAACAACAGGGTTGTAGTCAACAAAGTACCATTAAGGGCTGAGAGAGGGTTAACAATGGACACTGATAGCTGACTGCATTGGTATAGGGCCACAGAAAAGCATCACAATAGTTGTGACTGACTAGAAGGTCAAGGAGTGCAATAGTGGAGGATGTGGCTGAGGAGCTATCTCCAATGGCCAGCCTGCCAGTAGATGCACTGGCAATCCTGATGACTCAGCAAGAGTTCCTCAAAACTCTGGAAAGGGGAGAAAGGCTGGATTAGCTAAGTGCAGCAAGTAAGGGAGCTGCAAAAAGGCCTGATAATGCCATGCTACATGGAAAAACTCATGCTAAACAAGTAGCAATGAAGGCATTGGAGTGTCAACCAATGAGATCCAGAGTTAGAGTGAAGGACCCTGTTATAGACAAGGTCAAAAGGGAGTGCATTAGCAGAGTTTTATGAGCTTGGTAGGAACAATAGACAGTGTAAGATCCCTTTGAGATTGACTACCACCAGATGTGCAATGGGCATATGACCTGTGCATATCTATAGAGTGGAACAAGGTGGTAGCCTCAATAGTGGCACAGAAGTGGACTAGGTCAGTTTGACCCAAGGATGAAGTTTACTGTCAACCATTTGATAATGAGATATCTGAGCTGTCAGATATTATGTTTGATATTATCTCACTAAAGGTGAGAAGTGTACAGTAGTTGATAGGGCTAGTGAAATCACAGCCTCCACTGAGGCTGAGAATAGAGGACTTTGAAGAAGTGCATTTACAGGTACTAAAAGAACAATTTGAATCTGAGCAAGTGTAAGTGCACTCACAGTGTGCCAACAAAGGCAAGCAAAAGGCTCAGGGCCTAATAGAGGAAGATATTCCATGACTGCACCAGCAATGGCAGCAAGAGTTTGCAGATATAGTCAATGGAACAAAAGAGGAACTTCCTCTATAAAGGGAAGTAAACCATGAGATTGATCTCATAAATCAGGATGAGCAGTACAAGTACCATCCCTTGCTGTCTACAAGCACTACAAGATCAACTCTATAAAAAGACAAATAGATATATCAATGTGAAGTGATGGGAACTACAACCAGCAGTACAAGTTGCCCCTTTACTGTGTATTCTCAAGAAAGATGGGATGTTATGGACTGCTTTGGATGTATAGCAGTGCGATGATAACACTATCAAGGATGTTACCCCACTGTCTGATTAGGAAGTGATTTGTGAAGACATTGCAAAGGTTAAGTATAGGTCAAAGATTGACTTTACAAATGTCTATAAATAAGTTTACATATGTATAGAGAACATTCTGAAGACACTGTTTGTGTCTCTGATAGGGACATTTGTGAGTAATATAATGCAGATTGGGGACTGTAATCCACTAGCTACCTTTCAGAGGTTGATGACCTCCATATTCTAAGAGATGATAGGAAAATTCATACATGTCTATTTAGACAATATTTTTATCTTTTCAGACTCTATAGGCACAAGCAACACTTATGCATTGTATTTGAGTGACTGTATAGGTCCAGCTTATACTTTAAATGGAAGAAGTGTGAACTGTATGCACAACAAATTGATTCCTTAGAGCATGTCATAGATGTGTAGAGTATTCACCCAGACTTGGACAAATATAATCATATTCAAGAGTGGCAAATGCTATGCAACTACAATGATATCCAACATTTCATTGAATTTGTTAATTCTATTGGTAACTTTTTACCAGATATAACTGTATATCCTGGTGCTCTTATAGCTATTATACAGAACAGGTCCCTGCTTCAGTGGTGACTACTGCATCAGCAGTATTTTGAGATGATTAAACAAATTTGTACCAAGATGCTAATTATTCATCCAATTGATCTATGTCTTGATGAGCCTATATGGTTGATCTATAATACCTCAAAGACAGGCATAGGAGCCATGTTTAGCCAAGGAAAAACATGGTAAACCTGTAGACCTGCAGGGTTTATGTCCCACAAGTTTATAACTGCACAGCAGGATTATGCAGTACATGAGTTAGAGACACTCACTATTCTGAAAGCTCTATTCAAATGGGAGGATAAATTAATGGGCTACAAGATCCATATTATTACAGATTACAAGGCTTTAGAGTTTCACAAGACTCAAGTACACTTGTCACTGTGACAGTGTTGATAGATTGACTATATGTTGTACTACCAGTTTAATATAATGTATGTCAAGGGAGAACTTAACAAGGCTGTGGACTGTTTGTCATGATATTTCAAAAGTAATACTCATAATGACATTCATGATGTCCATGATTTTGTTCAGGCAGACAAATGGATAGACTCAGAGGGCAAAGACTTACTCTTACATCAGTTCCAGGATATTGTGGAACATCATATAGAGATACAAGCTATGCAGGCTCATGAGTTATGCAATAGCAAATGGCTAAAGAAGTAGTTAGAAATCTGAGACCTTGAAGTTCAAGGTCTTGTAGAAGCAGAGCCAGTTGTTTTTCAGCCAGTAGTAGAATCATTACTCAATAACAATGATCTGATAGTAGAACAAGCACTAGAGTGCATAAATCAGGGGTCTGGGGCTGTAGACTCTTGTGATATGCAACTACATGCATGTATCTGAAGAGGATACTGGGAAGACACCTTATTTATCAAGATATTCAACAAACCTAGGGAGCATCCATGCTTTATAATAGAGCAGCAACTCATTTATTTGATGAGTCCTACAGGATTGAAAGTTTTGTGTTCCATGGGATAGGTCATTAATAACAATGATTCTGGAGCAAGCTCATCATATCATTGGGCATTTTGGGTACTAGAAGATGCTCAAATATGTGTGTCAGTCATACTGATGGCCACAGATGGCCAAGGAGACAAACCAGTTCTGTGCAACATGCAAAGCATGTTCACAGTCAAAGACATCAAGCCAGAAGCTAGTAGGGAAGCTGCATTTGCTTTCTGTCTCAGTTAAGCTCTGGAACTCTATTAGTATGAACTTTGTAAGTCTATTCCCAGATATTTTAGCTACAACTACTTGTAGGTAGTGATATGCCATATAACCAGTATAATCTACTTGATACTAGTTAGTATGATGACAAGGGCATCAGAATTATTGTGGATCTATCTCAAAGAGATAGTACAATTACATGGCCTACCAAGCTCAATTGTAAGTAATCAAGATTCTAAGTTTACTTCTAAGTAGTGGAAGGAACTACATAAGTTGCTTGAAGCAAAGCTGCTTATGTTGACTTCTTTCCATCCACAGATAGATGGTCAGACAGAACAAGCAAATCAAGATGTTGTGCAGATATTCAGAGCATTTATTCATCCTATATACCTATAGTGGAGTTTGCAATCAATGCAAGCATGTTGGAGACTACTGGGTATACACCCTTTTAGCTCAATAGTGGCTGTATGCTATTGATAATCAAGGAACTTCATATGAATGAAGTGATCCACTGAGGGATTAAAGACTTTGCACAGATTGCACTAATAAACTTGACAAATGCACATAATGTAATTATTGAGGCTTGTGTCTTTCAGATGTCCTATACAAATAATTGTCAGAGTGAGGAGCTGGTAATTCACAAGGATGGTTTGGTGTATCTGTCCATCAAGAATCAGAACCTGCTCAAAAGATGGGCAAGCAAGCTTTGACCTAAGTGAGTAGGACTATATAAGGTCCTGGAGGCTAAGTCCAGCACATCAAACTATGTGCTTGAATTGCCAACTGCATTGCAGGCATAACAAATCATGCCAAGGTTCCATGTGTTGCTACTGCAACTTTATCTAGTAAACAATGACACACTATTTTTGAACTATGCAACACCAGAACCATTTAATTTTAGTACAGTCAATGACTAAGAATAGTTTGTGAATGACATCAATCCATCACTATCAGCAATTTACAATTAGCTAGGCAAACCTTAAATTTGAGGTCTCCTGACTGAGTCCACCAATGATCTATTAGGTCATCTACAAACCATTCCTGGTTTTTGGCTGTGCCAAAATTATAAGGTTCTAGCATTACATGGTTCAGAAACAGCACATCATTGCTTGCCAAGTATGGTTGCAATAATGACACATGGAACTTTGATACAATTTGTTGTACCTGAAATACAGTTGGAAGTTCAAGCATATAGTTTGATGTGGTGAACTTAGCCTCCAGGACTTTATATAGTCCTACCCACTGATATGCTCCTATGCTACCTAGCTGCCATGCAGAAAACCAGAAGGAAGACCTAGAGTGCACTGGCAGCCAGATAGGGTAGCTGACAGTAGGATGTGGGTGAGGGCAAGTTGGTAATCATCCAAAACAAGAGAACAAACCTGTGGATAGTAGGGGGAAAAAGGAGTGCAAGTAAAAGAAGTCACTAATGTTAGCCTAAGTTGCTAAACACTAATGATATGTTACTAAACAAACAATGGAATAGGAGTAGAAGGCAAAGTGGTATATAATAGGAATGTTGGTAAGGTAAACAGAAGTCACTAGGTAGGAAAGGGGTCAAGAATACATTGTTAAGTAAACAACCACTAAGACAATGTTGCTAAGGTAGGTAAAAGCCTAGCAACAAGGAGGGAAAAGGGAGCAAGAATATAAGTCAAATGGGGGAGTAACTTGGGGAACACACAAGACTTGTTGCTAGCCATAGTTGCTGACATTGCTAAGACACCATAACACTAAGGCACCTGTACTTGGTACTATGCTAAATTGAAGACAAGGTTGCTAAGGCTTGTTGCTAAGCTATTAACAAGAGTAAGGGTGAACAAGAATGAGTTCTGAAGCTGAGGAAGATACTAAGGAGCAAGTACCTAGGGTTGCTCTATCCATTTCTTCATTGTTCTACTAAGTATGTACAGGGGGTATTTATACTGTTTGTAAGTAATGTAGCCTAAAAAGAAAGATGGTTACTACAAGTAATGGCATCTGCCAAAATGCATACTGGGTGTCAAGATGGTAACAAAATGTAAGTATTCAATGTCAAAAAGTGCACACTATGTGTCAGAATGAAAATAAAGAGCATATTGGACATCAGTATCTGAAGTGTAGATGCTGTTCAAGTATGTTAGTAATCAAGAAAAATGAAGGGTCCAAGAAGTCACATGTTCATATGTTTCTTTTGAAAGAGAAGTGCCTATGTTGCTAAAGATTGTTGCTAATAAACATTGCTAAGGGGGCTTTTGGTAAGGTCATTCTAGATGCATGGTCTAGGCTCCATGTGATAAATGCTTGTGATCCAAAAATTCCCATGGTTGCTAAGGTCTTGTGCAAATCTCATGCTGATCCCCAGGTCATGTGCTGTCCCAATAAGATAGTTGGAGATGTTGGTAACTGTACTCAGCAACAAATGGGTCTTATCACCACTTAGGTCAAAGCTTGCTTGCCCATCTTTTGGGCAGGTTCAGATTCTTGGTGGACAAATACACCAAACTGCCTTTGTCAATTGCCAGTCCTTCTCACTAGCAGTTATTTGTATGACATATTTGAAAAATGCATGCCTTGATAATTACATCATGTGCATTTACTAAGTTTGTTAGCACATTCTGCATAAACTCCTTGACCCCTCAGTAGATCACTTCATCAGTATAAAGTTCCTTGATTATTGATGGCATATAGCCACTGTTGAGCTTAAAGGGTGTATACCCAATAGTTTCAGGCATGCTCACATTGATCACAAACTCTACTATGGGCATGCAATCCACCCAGTCCTTCTGATCAGGACAGATGAATGCTTTAAAGATCTGTACAACATTTCAATTTATACACTCTGTCTATCCATCCATCTGCAGATAAAATGAAGTTGACATGAGTAACTTTGCTTTGAGTAGCTTATATAGCTCCTTCCACCATTTGGAGGTAAACTTAGAATCTCAATCACTTACAATTGAGCTAGGTAGGCCATATAGGCATACTATCTCTTTGAAATAGATCCATGATAATTCTGATGCCATTGTTGTTGTGTTCACTGGAATTAGATGGACCATACTGGTCATGCAGTATATTACTACCCATAAGTAGTTGAAGTTGAAGCCATGTAATCCAGGCAATGGTTCAATAAAGTCCATTCCAATAGAGTCCCAGAGTTTCATTGGGACCAGAAGTGAGCACAGCTTCCCAGCTGGTTTCTGGTTTGAAGTGCATGAATGTTAATATAGTTCACATATTGCATAGAACTAGTTTGTTTTCTTGGCTATCTGTGGCCACCAATATGATTGATATATGTATTTAAGCATCTTTTAATATCCAAAGTGCCCAACAATATGATGGACTTGATCTAAAATCATTGTGATTAATGATCTGTCCCATAGAATGTATAACACCTTTGCACTAGTGGTACTCATTATATAAATGAGCTTTTGCTCAATAATGAAGCATGAATGCTCCTTGGACTTGTTGAATATCTCAACATATAGGTTATCTTGAGTATATCCTCACTGAATATGTGCACATAACTACATATCTTCAAGATTAGTAGTTCTAGAACTATGATTAGTGATACCTAGCACCTGTTCCACTGTTGAATTGTTGTTCAGAGATGATGGTTCTTTCACTAGCCATGTAGTGGCTGGCTCTCCATTAGCAAGGCCTTAAGCCTCAAGGTCTTGGAGTTTGAGTCGCTCCTTAAGCTATTTGCTATGGTACAGTTTATGAGGCTGCATGGCTTAAATTTCTATATGATGTTCCACTATTTCCTGGAACCAATATAAGGGCAAATCCTTGCCCTTGGGATCAATATGTTTGTCTGCTTGGACAAAGTCATAGATATCATGAACATTCTCATGGGTATCACTTTCAAAGTATCACAATAAATAGTCTGCAGCCTTGTTGAGTTTTCTTTTGACATAGGCTATGTCACACTAATAGTGCAACATATACCCAATCCATTAATGCTGTCATAGCAACAATTGTACTTGAGTTTTAAAAACCTAAGGCTTTATAATCTGTCATGAAATGGATCTTATATCCCATTAGTTTATCCTCCCATTTTAGAAGGGCTTCTGAAAGAGTGAGTGTCTCTAACTCATGTACTATATAGTTCTATTGCACTATTGTGAACTTACACAACATGAAACCTGCAGGTCTGCAGTTTCACCAGGTCTTTTCTTGGCCAAACATGGCCTCTACACTTATCTTTGACACATCACAGATAAACCATATTGGCTTGTTGAGATATGGATTAATTGAGCAAATAATTAGCATCTTTGTGCAAATTTGCTTGATCATCTCAAAGCACTGCTGATGTAGTGGTCACTAGTGAACCAGATACCCATTCTGGGTCATAGCCATAAGAGAGCCACTATATGTAGTCATGTCTAAAAAGAAATTACCAATATAGTTTACCAATCCAACAAACTGTTGGATGTCATTGTAGTTATATGGCATCTACCACTCTCAAATATGATCAGGTTTATCTGAGTCTGGGTATATACTCTGTATGTCTATAATGTGCCCTAAGCAATTGATACTTTGTGCATACAACTCACACTTCTTCCATTTAAGATACAAGCTCACTTGATATAGTCATTCAAATATGACTTGTAAGTCTTGCTCATGCTCTCTCAATGGAGTCTGAAAAGATAAAGATATTATCTAAATAGACATGCATGACATTTCCAATAACATCCTGGAATATGGAGGTCATTAACCTCTAAAGCATAGCTGGTGCATTGTAGTTACCAATTTGCATGATATTACTGACAACCATCCCCAGGGATGCAAACACAGTCTTCAGAATGTCTTCTATATATATGCATACTTGTTTGTAAGCATCTATCAGGTCAATCTTTGATTTATATTTAGCCTTTGCCACATCTTCACAAATAACTTTCTGATCTAGAAGTAGTGTCATATTCTTGATAGTGTTATTGTTGTGCTGTCATGTATCCAATGCAGTCCATAGTGTTCCATCTTTCTTGAGAATGCACAATGATAGTGCAGCTTGCATTGCCAGTTATGGTTCCTACTACTTGGCATTGATATATCAATTTGTCTTGTCATGAAGCTGCTCTTAAAGTGCTCATGGACAGCAAGGGTAAGTGGTACTTGTACTGCTTGGTTTCATCTATGAGATTAATCTCATGATTCACTTCCCTCCATAGAGAAAGTTGTGCTTTTGTCCCATTGATGATGTCCATAAATCCCTGCTGCCATTTCTGGCACAATCATGGAATGTCCAAGGCTAATGAGCCATTAGCCTTGGCTTTCTCTTTGTCTACATGCTTCTGGCACAACTGAACCTTTGGTTCAAATCATTTTCTGAGTACACATGAGTGTGCTTCCCCAGTGTCTTCTATTCTCAGCCTCAGTGGAGGCTTTGACACTGTTGATCTTCTTGACCATTGTATACTTCTGGCTTTCAGCAAGGTTCCATCAAATACTATGTTTGAAGGTTTAGAAATTTTGTTAGCCAAGGGTTGACAGTACACTTCTTCAGTGGGTTAATATAACCCAGCCCACTTCTGCACCACCATTTAGACTACAACTCTGTTCTACTCTGGTAGCATGCATAAGTCATAAGCCCATTGCACATCCAGTGGTAGCACTAGTTGATCCCAAAAGGATCTTATGCTGTTGGTTACTTCTTCTGCATTCATAGTACTCTGTTGTCTCTCTTCAACCTTGTCTGTTATAAAGTCTTCTACCTTCACTTTGGAGCTTGTTGGTTGACACTCCAATAATTCTAGAACTACTCATTCTGCATGAGTTTTATCAGGTAGACAGACCTTGTCAGGCTTCCTTGTGGCTTTTCTATAAGCTGTGATTGGCTGGTCCAGCCTTTCCCCCCTATTTAGAGTTCCCTGGAACTCTTCTTCAGACATCAACATCACTGGCACATTTGCTAGATAGGCTGGCCCAATGTCCTCCACTATTCACTCTTGCAACCTTTTAGTCAGTTGCAATCCTTGTAATGCTTCTCCATAGCCCAATACCATTGTAGATGGCCATTTGGGTCTGCTAGGACCACTCTCTCAGCTCTCAACAGCATTCTATTGATAATAAGCTTGTTTCTCACAAAGTTGAGAGTGACTTTGTTCCTACACATAAATGGCATACCAATAATCATATCATAGTGATCAAAGCTTGCTATATCCACAGATTCTTTCATCAGCTATCCTGACATTTTAATTTTTACCTCTACACCAAACTGTATAACAGCACAACTCCCCACAGTTCCCAGCTGGAACATCAATGGCTTCATCAATCTATAAATGTGCAAAGCATTTACATGAGAAAACTGGGGCATGATGCCTGTAGTGGTACTCTCAGAGTCCTGCAACATCCATGCTAGATGCCCATTGACCTCTATATAAGTTAATAAGCACTCCTTCTCTTGAGGAGTATAATGGGGTTGTTGCAGCTTGTCAGCTGCCTTCTGTAGTGTTATGCACTGCATATAGACATGTCTATCTCCTTGATGCTTGGTCAGAGCAAACATGTGCTCTTCCTTATTATTACAAGTATAACAATTATTATTATATATGTCCACTGCAATATATTTGTCCCTGTCAATCTGGATGCTTTTAGTGTCATCAACTGCAAACTGTTCCTCTATCTCTTGAGGAACCTCCTCATTCTTGACAAACTCTTCTCAATCTGCCTCAGCATTGCTTTTTGCATTACTCTCCACTACTACTGTATGAGTAGCTCTTACTTGTACCCTTAGTGCCTTGCATTCCTTAGAGAAGTGGCTATTTTAGTAACAATTGTAGCTCCATAGTGTACTATTACTAGACTTGTAACCTGCATCACTACTGCTAAAGGAAGCTTTGGGAGGGCTCACTCTTGGTGGAACATCCCACATTGCCTTTAGTGCAGGTTGGCCCATACTGAGCCCATATTTAGTGTTTTTTGCTGCTGGTATGTTACCAGCTTGTCTTGGCCCAGGATTATAGCCTGATGACAATGTCTGCTATACCATAAACCATGGATTGCAGTTTTGTTCCATCTTGGAATGCTTTGTTAAGAATATTTCAACCTTGACAGGTTAGCAACTTTCAATTGTGTAGAAAGAGCTGTGCTAATTGTAGTGTATTATAGTCCATGCAGACTGCTCATAGCATATAGCATACACCAGGAACTCAGTCACTGTGTTGACTTCTGATGATAGATTATTGTTGTGTATAAGTGCATAATGCATTTCAGCTAGTATTGTATTTTGTCCAGGAATGTTTCCTGGATAGTAAATTCATCTGGATTGATAGCTATATTCTGAGTATAATCCACAAGGTCATCATAGAAGGTATGGATGCCCATTTGGGTATTATATACAGCTGTTCTAAAGGCTTCACAAGCCTCCTGCATAGTTACTGCATTGACAAAGCAGTTATATAGGCTAATTAAGACCTTCTTGAAGGTCCAGTAATACTTGTTCCTGTTTGTATACAGGATATGTCTGTGGAACTAGTTTGCACTTCCCCATCTATAAATTCATGGAGAACAAAGATGTGCTCCTGGTCCATATCATCCCCACCATTGTAGTAAGCTGTTAAATAGTAGCAGATGTCCATAGCCTAGTCTTCTAACTGGGAGAACTTATATCCTCCAGCATATGTACTAATATGCTTTCCCTCAGTGCAACAAGGCTTGACCCCATTAGGAAACTTGAACCTGACTTCCAAAGAGTCATCTGCTAGATGATTGAGGCAGTTGTACATATGATCTATCTGAATCTTAACCACTACATTCATATCTAGCATGCTCACATACAAACATATGAGGCAAGAGCAATAACTATGCCCTTATAGCTTGATACTGGGGCTCTGCTGTTCTGCATTCAGGACACAGACCTTGTGGAGCCCAAGGTATAGGTATTTCTAGTTGATGACTAGGGGATCTATGATTGTTTCAATGATCTCTTCCATCCTGGTTGTTATTGCAATGACTTTGTTAACAGTCACTGTAGTAGTCTAGGTATATTCAGAATATCCATTGCTTCCATGATGTCTAATGCACACTGATGCAATACTATGTTATAGTCCAGAGATTCAGCTGCCATAGCCATTAATATTGCAGTCCCTTGGGCTGCCTTATACTTGATGTACTCATTGAGCTCTGGCTTAAATATATACATAAAAAGTTTAATACATTCCATCAAATCCACTCTAGGTACATGCTGGCCTCTATCAGCCAGTAACTGTAAATACTTTATAATGTAAAACTGTAGATGCTTTTGCATCAATTCTTTATTGACCATTAGAAAATAGTTCAGCACCAGCCAAAGCTGGATGGACAAGGTTGATAGCAACCTTCAATTCTCCTCTTTATCTAAGGAGTCCAGTTGAGATGCTAGGTCTTGAACTTTTCTGGAGCTCTTGAGCCTCATCTGTGTCTCCTGGGCACTCCTTCCTAGCTTCTCTATCAATGAAGGTGCTGAAGGCACTTCTTCCTTCATATGCTCTGTCTACCTTGTTACTGTGGCTAGACTTACTCCCTGTAATCTTGTAGTCTGCTCTGATGATGCTTTCTGTCTTTGTTTAGCCCCTTGTTTAGGCTGCATTGTCCAGAATAGAGTACTATATGCTGGTGTGCTGCCTTACATTGTGTCTACCTATTGGACAGATCTACCCATTGCTCCTGATGAAAGCATAGTGTTCTTGGGTGAATTCAAGTAGATCAACAAAGCTAGGTTTGTCACTAGAAGCAATGACCCAAATGCTCTCTTAGTCTAGAACCAGGTTTCAAGATCAATTTCATCTATCAAACAGATAGCCTCCCTAGGATTTCAAAGCTCTTACTCATATTGCAAGTGACTTTGTCATCCCATTGTGGCAAGGATTGGTATTTTGATGCTGAAGGCATTTCAGTGTTTTTAGAGCCAACACCTGCCTTTAAGAAACCTTATAGTTGCTCATCTAAGTCAGCCATGGAAACAGTAAATTGACATGGCAACAAGAAGTTGCACAGTTTGATGAGTTTTACCTAGTATAGTAATAAGAGCCCAGAGTCTAAAGCCAATAGCAGAAGATTCAAAAAAATGTATCTGTCAGCTACAAATAGAATGATCTTGCATATCTTATGCAGTAGCTGAATCAGACTAAAATCTATATATAATGCAATGAAGTATGTGAGAGAAATGAAAGAAACTGAGTGCTGACAAAGAATTACATAAAATTGGTCAGCATGATTGGATCAATAATTTCAGTTTTTTCCTTGTATGCTTGTATCAAACATGCACATTTATTGATTGTGTGTAAAATTTTAGCTTTTTCTTGTGCACTTGTATCAATCTATGTCTGTGCATGTCAAATGATCATGTGACTTTGAGATTGTCAAGCACAGCTCTTTCTTTCACCTTTCTCTTTGCTATTTTGACTATCTACTTTACTGTATACTCTGTTTCTATGAGTTTTCTCACTTTTTCTGCTTGATCTAAGTATCTGATAGTCTTTAGAAGATTCTGTTTGTTCACTCTGCCATGTATGGTTTTCACATTGAACAGATCTAATCATAATGACTGATTATCTATATCCTTTCAGATCTAGTCATCCATTGTACTAGGCTCTTTCTGCTAAGGACTTGCTGAGTTTCAGATTTGCAGGTATGTGTTATCTGATATCTTTAATAGGTGATTCTCATAGTTTTATAGTTATCTTACTGTATACTGTACTAGATTTTATTAGTTTGAGCTTTGCTTAGTATTTTTTTGCTTTTCTTACCTGGAGGTATATATTCTTAGATATATTTGATAATAGATCTTTATGATTTTTCTGCTTTGGATCAGTTCTTGTATCTTTAGTGACTATAACTTTTGAGCTTTGTGACATTAAAGGTATGTCTACTTTGATGTATCTGATAGCTGATCCTTGATATTTTTTAGTAATATCTACTATTTTCATATATCTGAAGCTCTTGGTCTTAGTGTGTTTTTAAAAAAAATCTTCTTAAATCTTTAAATTAAAGTAATAGTATTATTTTCTGTGTTGTTATTTCTTTGCCATTTATGAAATATCTTACTTGCATTATCAAATATATCATCATGTAAATTAATTATATTTTTTTTTTCAACTGTTTACACATTAACAACCTTGATTTAGGCAATCTTCATCAAGAAATCAACAGCCAACTACTTCTGAAAGTGAAAGACAGCAATTTTG
>JABCKS010025405.1:5095-16228 GCA_018851325.1 Termitomyces sp. DKA19 | reverse complement strand
TCACATAAAGTAAACCTGTCTGACCCAGATGGCTGGCAGATCAACCCCCATGGTAAGCAATATGTCTGGCAGTGAACCAGCTGAGCACCACAAAGAATATTGATGAAGTTGGGTAAGAAACATCACTAGTGCGTGGTTATCGACCCTGGTGATTTCAGGACAAAGGGAGGTAGACATCAGCCGGATGGGTCAGGTTTACTTTATGTTGGGAGACATTCCACTAAGCTGCGCGGCTTAATGGAATGTCTCCCAACAGAAACTGTTCAGAACTATGCCATCAGTCAAGTGAAACAACTTTACGGTATACAGCCAGTTCAGCCATTCAAGAAGCGTAAGAAGTCAGATGAATATGACGGCGGCTTTTTGAAATCCGAAACTGGCGCGAAGCCACAGAATGTAGGGAAAAGTCGACTTATAAGTAAGCTTGTCTGAATTGTACTATCATTGATGTTTCTGTCTTCGATATGTCAAACTATTAGTTCATACATTTCTATTTTCTTGAGCAAGCAAAGACCGGCTGACAAGCAATTCATATTTCCCTCGATGTCCCGAGAGGTGAATCGTAAAACTGAGGTATAATATTCCTTGCATCTGGCATCTAGACGGACGTTGATTGCAGCAGAAGAACACAAGTGAGTGGTCAAGTCACTACACTTCCATCAGACACTATGATTTTAATGTCGAAGCGTTCAAAATGAATGCGGCTACCATCACGGACGAAGCGACCCGGAGAATAAGGAGATCTCATAGTTCAGAAACCTCTGTAAAGTTTGTAATTGAAATACCCCACTGTAGACATTGAACTTGGTACTAGAGTCGACAAACCAGGTATTTTATCCTCATATTGATTAGGCGAGGACAATTACGAACAAACCCCCCATCTCTGTTCATGACTCAAAAAATCTTTTTCGTTGATCTCCGCGTTGACATAGTGTGCACAGATCGCACGGGAACCGCTAAATAGTGAGCGCACCAGAGATTAGCCTGCATGCTTGTAACAAGATTGAATCTACACACCTGGTAGTTCGAAATGTACTTTAAGGTTGACAGCAGGAGCAACGTTTCCTGCTGCGGAAGCTGCACATGCACATGTCAGCCACCCGGTGATACGACTACACATGATTGCGTACCTCGACGCTTCACGGGACTTCTGGGCTTAGTTGAAGCTATCGAATCTCGTCGTCTAGCTTTCCGAGGCCCCGTCCCCTTGCGCCTCTGTTGTGCTTTCACTCCAGCTGCGAGAAGCACTAACACCCAGACCAGCTCAGACGGACCAAAAACTCCAACTGCTAAGCCTAACGTACCATCAAGAGCCTCGCTCTGGATTTCCAATGCCTTCTTCTTTCGCACCTTCGTCTCGAAAAGTTTGAGAGTCTTCTGCCGGACTAGCTGTGTAGCTTTTTTCATCTGGCTGATGTCTTTTGTAAGGTCGTCGTAGAGGGAGAGAGCGGTATCGTATTTGGCAAGGAGGGACGTGAGAGGACTCGGGGAAGGAGGTGGGGGGAGGGAGAAGGACATCGTTAGGGTGGGGCTGGGCTGTGCCTGTGATACAGACGCGAAAATATCTCGCTGTGGTGAACTTTGAGTAGTGGAGGATAACCTATTTCGGTCCCTTAGATTTATAAGGAATCTCGTAGCGGCTGACGCTGACGTCAGGTAACAGATTGTTTGTTTATTTGATATCTATGTGGGAGGAGCGTACACTTCACTCATCTTTGCTATGAGCTCTAGAAATCTCTCCGCTGGTATGAGCATGATCCGCCCCCTAGTATCAAGTCCGAACGAGTCCTTCTCTCGAGGTTCACTGTCGGCCTTGAAGCGGTAATCGACAGAGTGGATCGAGGCCTATGGTTAGAATTTATTCGAGGTAAGTTCAGAGTATTGAGAGAAAGACAGCGAGTACCAGTTTGATGTATTCGTCCTCTGGATGATAGGGATAGATACCGTCGGGTGAGGTCACCGGCATGGGTTGGGTGGTAGTTAGTTTTTTGGACTTTTTGGAGGTGGGACCTTTCGAAGATGGTGCAGCGTTGAGAAGAACGGATTCTTCTTCTGGCGTGAGATGGTAGTTTCGGGATATGAATAGGTAGTGGCTGAACGTGTATGGTTCGTTCTAGATCAGCGTCAGCAATGAGGCTGGAGCGAAGTAGGTTGGAGGGAACACACATCGTTGATGGCCCACTGCATTTCTCTGGTGAGCATGTTATACATCGGAGGGATGACCTGCACAGGCATATTGATCAGGCGCTCGGATAACACGAGCCCGACGTGGTTTTGATTTTGGGAGAAGAGCGCTTGAAGGGTCGTATGGAACGCGGGGTCGGCAGACGACTTTTCGAGGGCATAGTTTGCGATTGCTTTTATTGATGGGTGTTCCTTTTCACAATGAAGATCAGATTGCCTTTTTCCCCAAGAACTCAAGAGGGCGTACATGATGAACATGCATGTTCAACACAGTCAAAAAAGCGTATGGGTCACTTTCGATTCCGTCAGTTTTTATCGTTGTTCCCACTGTTGGCTGCCCCAGTACGAGCTCAGTGAGCGCGTGCAAGTCAAAATTATACACTTCTGCATCCTTTTGTAAGAGTTGGTTGAGTAGTCTCTTCAGCGCTTGATAGTCAACATTGGGATTTGGGTCGAAAAAATCGAAATCAACATCGATAAGGGACTACTGGGTGATCTCATTGATAAAAAGTACTTTGAACAGTGAGAAGGACATACAACATCAGAAGTAGAGTCGTCAGAGTCGTCTCCGGCAGATTGTTTGCGTTTCGACATGGCTTTGATGAAGATTGGATATTGAGCTCAAGTCTCCAAACTGATTCGCTTACGTTACCGTCTCTGATGAAGCACGTGATAGAAATTGCTCGCGCAGCCCGTTAATTCGAGGCGGTGATGAGGTTAATGAGGATGTTCGGGCGAGCGTTGCGGGAAGGAGTGGGATTTCTCGAGTCACCAAAGTTCTCGAGTCGGCCCGCCCACTGATGGAGAGAAGGGGCCGAACTCAAGCTAACTACGAGGGACTAATAGTTTCGAGATGTGTGCGTAGAATGAATGGAATGAATAAGGACGATGGGGATAAGAAACGCATGACGTAGTACGATCTAGACGACGAGCACTGCAAGCGCAGTGTGAGACGACGTGTAAATAAATAGTAGTAATGACGTACCTGCGAGCGCAGTGTGAGACGACAAGGTCGCCGCCACTGCACTCGCAGCAATATAAGTGGACAGGACAATGGGATGTGATATGGAAAGGGGTGAAAGGGAAGAGACGGTGATCTAATCGTTGCCCGAATTAACCTCGGGCAAACCCCCACTTACTTGCCCCGATCCATTAACGCGAGCTTCGGGATCATCACTGCACTGACCAATTGAAGGGATCAATTCATCCCTGGAGTTAAACTCAGGAGTGAAAGCAAGCAATCCAGTCTGCAGTTCTTGAAGAGACAGCGGTCAAGGCCCGGAGAGGCGCGAATGCTCCGTGTGCCGACGAAAACTCGTCATTCTCAGGGTTCTACTCGGTGCACGTTTTGCCAGCCTTGGTTCGGAATGTCCGGAAAGCAAATCTAATCAGCCACAGGCTCATATATCGACTTATCAAGATCCGTGAAAAGTCCCTATTTATAATGGACTCGAAGCTCACAAGTCCCATGACAAACACTGCATGCGTTCCAAATGTTTAAAGGCCCAAGGATCTCTTCTCGGCCAATCCTTGTATATGCATCACGCCCACCGTTACGATCATCCTTCAGCACACATTTCCAGCGCTACCAATGTCGAAACACAAATTCCAGTGTGAGGCCAGACTCTACGATGAAACGGTGGACGATTCGTTTCCTTTCCGGCAGTGCCCTACTGGCGACTGGGTTGATAACACTACCAATCATTCAAGCCGAAGCTCCGGCTCCCGATCCAACCAAAGAAATGTCGTTTGGTGAACTTGTTCGGGCCTATGTCGTGTTCACTATGTGTTCGTTCCCGACGCTTGTCGATAATTCTCCGAGGCTTTTGAAACTTGCAACGTTGCCTGGAATTGGCTGGTTCGGTGAGAGATTTATTCGGTGGACATTCTTTGACCAAGTACGTGACGTCTGGAATGTAGCTTTCATTTGGAGCTCATTTCTCACAGTTTGTCGGCGGTGATACGGCAGAGAAGACGCTCCCTCTACTATACAAGCTCCGATCCGTAAATAAGGGAGCACTATTCGCATATTCAGTGGAAGTCGACGAGAGCGAGGCTACAGGGTCAGCTTCGTCCAAGAAGGAGCCGTCTCCACACAAGCGAATTGTTGAAGAGATGATTCATTGTGTCGATGTCGCTGCTGACTTCGAAGATGGCGTGTCAGGTAAGCTCCATAGTGGCCGAAGAACATGGGTAGCGATAAAGATGGTATGCTAAACCCTTTCCCCGATAAGTCATTACAAATGACATTTTCTTAGAGCGCATTAATATCTGATGCAAATGTACTCGTTAAATTCTCTTCCCACCTTCTGAACACGCGGCCCAAATGCTCAGTCGTCTACCCCGGATGCCCCCATTTCTCCGATCTTGATATACTAGATAAGCCTCCTACTGAGACCTTGACAACTGAAGACATTGCAGCACTTCGTGATTTCCACGCTGACCTGGTAAGAATTTGTGAACGTGCGCAGGAACGCGGAGTGAAGATTATAGTTGATGCGGAGTATAGCTGGTATCAACCTGCAATTGACGCTCTGACCCTATCTCTCTCACGACAATTCAACAAACTCCCCTCTCGCGAGAATAGAGTTACTTTTGCCGTTCAGCCACTTATATATGGGACTTACCAAGCTTATTTGCAACGGTTCGTCTCCCATTTGGTAGCCAGTTCGACGGTCCCAAACCGTTTTTCACAGGACGCCTGAGCTCCTCGCCCAATCTCTCGCAGATGCCAAAGCAGGAAACTACGCCCTAGGTATCAAACTTGTACGCGGGGCGTACCACTCCTACGAAGTCGCAGCACACAAAGCCCAGCTCGAAGGAAATCCTTCCCTTCTACTCTCCTCGGAGCCTGTCCCGCCTGTATGGCTCACGAAGAGCGAGACGGATATGTGCTATAACGCTTGCGTGCGGATGCTTGTACGGAATATATGGGAGGATGTGGATGCGCGACGGGGGAAAAGCAAGGGTAATTGGACGGGTACGCCAGGGCTGGGTGTACTTTTCGGGACACACAATTGGGAGAGTTGTGATGTCATTCTCAGGGAGCTGGTCAAGAGCGGATTAGCAATTAAGAGTGGGAGGAAGGAGGAGTTAGTCGTGGTTCCGGAAGATGTTACAGAGAGGATAGCGATTGGGCAGTTGTATGGTGGGTCACGTTTCCTGGTATTGGTGTGACCTCTTGTGACCGTGATTTTCGCAGGCATGTGTGATGATCTGACGAATCATCTGGTTAATTCAACGGCATCTAATACACCACTGATCATCAAGTAGGTGGTCTTTTTTGTGAGTGTACGCGTGCTGCACATGCGCTCATTGCATTTAGGTATGTGCCCTATGGTGCTCTCTCGGAGGTATGTATCACACGATGATCGTCCCATGCAATTGTCAACCTCACTCTCAGGTGATGCCATATCTGAGCCGTCGCGCAATTGAGAACAAATCTGTCCTAGGAGAGGGTGCGGCTACTGTGGAACGACGACGGGCAGCCCATGAGATCAAGAGGAGGTTATTTGGATCGTGGGATTCTGGAAAGTAGGTCTATCTGTAAATGAAGAGACTGTACGTACCACTTGTAGATCCTAAATCCAAGCCATTGTCATACATCCGCACCGTGGCACATCAACTTGATCATCTCTGAATATTCAATCAATGATTTGTTCCTCTTCGAAGTCGACGATTGCGAATCCACTGGCACCGAATGTATGTGTGATGACAAAGGACATGAAAATATCGGATAGTGAGTGGTCAAGCTTTTGAAATGAGTCGTGACAAGAGTAGGAACTCAGATATCCAATGCTTATTGTTTGAGGGGCCCCATTGGACAAAAATACGATTATTGTATACAGTTGTTTGGCATTTGATTCGAGATTTGATTTGAAGTTTGATTTGAAGTTTGATTTGGGTATCACGTGATTGCCATTGCTTTCATGTCAGACGTGTCAACCATTGTGGAGTTGTGTACCAAGGAACTCGTCTGGATTGACGTCTGATACACTCAGAAGCCTCTTCTGGCCTACAAGCATGGCAGTAAGTAATAAACTGAGTACTGTAGAGGTCATATCGAAGGATCACCACCAAACAGTGACTTAGCTGCATATGATCTTCTTAGCTGTCCTCCTTGTTTTTTCTGCGCTGCCGGTGAATGCAAGTGCCAGCCTGTGAGTATTTTGGATGACAATGAGGGCCATAGTCCCCCTGACAATTTCCTGGGTCAGCACAGGTCATGGTCTCCAATATGATGTAGCTGTCAGAGATTGTAGCATTCATGACATCGTACACTTCTGACCTCTGCAATGTGATTGATGAGCATGTCCATTCAAAGGTTAAAATAGAAATAGATATCAAACTTGAAATCAAAACTGATTTTAAAATTGAAACTAAAATCAAAAATGAAAAAAACACTGCAAAAAGCATAATTTCAATATATTTTCCACTAAATAAGGCTGATAGTAAGATCATGAGTTTTTGTCCAGCACTGCCCAGTATATTATTGACATCCACCCACAAATCCACCTCCAAAATGGTCACCATACATATTACAAACACTCCTTTGGGCCTAGCATATTCAATGTTTTATAGAGTCAATTATAGCCCTTCTTAACATCTGTAACAGAGTGCCTGTTATACTCTCATTCTGTGCAAGCTGCATAACCTGTAATAGAAACATTACATTTTTTTAAATATAAACAAGCAGTTACTTGTTTGCAAAGCAGAAGATAAATTTTTGAACAAAAAGTTCACTACCACTTGTTGTGATCAGAACATTGAAAATTTTGATATACACCTTCCTCAGTGGGCACTTATGGTGACCATGGATGATCAGGTGCTCAAATCTGGTTCCAAATTAGAGTTTGATAGAGCATTACAGAGTGCTCCACATAAAACAACAGATCTTGCTATGTCAACCTATAGTGTAGAGAGAGAAAGTGGCATGATGCCAGGAGGGCTGTCAGTAGCTACTCTCATCTAACCACTATATAGTGGTCAGACTGGCATTACTACTGAAGGTATGAGAGTGCTCTCTACTCAGCTGTACCCAAAGGTAGAGCTAAGTAATATAGTGGTGATGGTGGGCAAAGGGTAAAACCCTTTATATGCACCTACAGCACTATAAGTGGAAGGTTGTAGATTCTTCCTCAATGTTGCAGAAGGTTATTCTGACCCCTTGTTAAGGAGTACTCCTTTGAAGAGTACTAGTAATGAGCCTCATAGAGCCTATAGCCCTGTATAATTGCAAACCAGGCCTATACTGAACCTATATATATTAGGACCATCTGCATTCATTAAGGTGATTCTTGAAAATGTCAGAGATACCTTAGATACAGACAGTGAGATGCAACCTGACAATATCCTCCATAGGAGAGTGTTAGTATTCTAACAAGGCCAGGTTGAAGTTCCAAAGGCCTCAACCCAGCAATGTTCAACTGTGAGAGTAGTTAAGTATATAGCAATCTAGCAATTATTAGATGATGGATTATCTCAACTGATCCAGTAAAGTTTATAGAACTTTACATGCTCTTTTTTGTATAGAAGGTGATAAGATCCATCTATTGCTAAGTACCATTAATGACATCTCCACCTATCTTATTTGGACAGCACATGACTTGGGAACATGGTACAAGAATGGCCTGTCATCTGATATTTCATTGATTCTTGCAGATTATAAGCAAGCTACATATGGTCTGGACCCAAGGTCTGGAACAAAGTAGCCTTCTATATAAGACTTTAGCAACTATAAGACTTTTGATATTACAAGCTTCATCACATAGAATCTAGCCCTAGAATCTAGAGTAACTAGACTAAGAACCTTTCTTAGTAATAATTGCTAGCAACAACCTTTAGCAATACAATACTTTCAAGAAAAGAAAACATATATTATTATGGACATATGACTTCTTGGACCCTTCATATTTTTCTTGATTACAAATATACCTAAATGGCATCTACACTTTAGATACTGATATATAGTATGCTCATTTATTTTCCATTTGAGATGCATGTTTATTTTCCATTTGACACATTTTATACACTTCTAACATTGCATACTTATAGCTAGTTACTATTTTGACATTGGTATAAAATTTTAGACATCTTGACAGACACCATTACCTTTAGCAACCATCTTTCCTTTCTTGCTTATATTACTTACCACAGTATAAATACCTCTATACATACCTAGTCTAACATAAAAAAGCTATAGTCTACCACTGTCTACTAAAGCTTTCAAGTACTTTGCTTTCAGTACCTTCTTCAGCTTTATAGAGTTCAGTTCTGGTCTTCTTTGTCACTGTTAATGACTTAGTGGCAAGCCTTAGCAGACTTGTCTTTAATTAGTATAGCATCAAGTATAGGTGTCTTATAGTGTTACAGTATTTTAGTGATGCTAATGACTATGGCTAGTGACTAGTTTTTGGTGTCTATTCCCAGTTTCTTAATAACTTTGCTCATATCCTTGCCCCCATCCCTCTTTTGTTGCTAGGCTTTTATAGACCTTAGTGACTTTTCTTAGCAACTTAGTGCTAATAAATTATTGTCTCTGCCCCTTCTTTCTCTTTCTTTATACATTCACTTACCTTACTGACCTTTTTCCCTTTCTATCACTTAGTACCCTTTTATTTTCAGAGACTCCTCTCCCCTACTCACTAAGTGATTCTTTTGTCTTTATCCAGTCCTCTTCTACATCACTTAGTGACTTAGTGATCTTTTATTAATGTCTACTGACTTAGGCTAGCATTAGCAATATCTCTGACTTGCACTTCCCTTTACACCACTACCTATAAGCTCTTGTTCTCTGAGACATTTACTAACTTGCCCTCATCCCTTTTTCCTACTGCTAGCTACTCTATTTAGTTGCCACTGCATTCATAGACTTTCTTTTGGTTTCCTGCATAGCAGCTAGGCAGTATAGAAGTGTCATCAGTAGTAAAGGAGTACCTCCAGATGAAGAAGCTATAGAGATCCCAGGCATCATCTGCAATGCCTTCACCATTTATAGGAGAAGATGATCTGCTTCCTCTGGCACTAGTCAACAAATTATTGACTCTTTTGCAGGCATTACAATAGCTTGGTGAAATACTATGCAATTATATGACTAGATAAGCTGCAGTAGACTACTGAGAACAATTGTCACTCCCAACTTGGCTTCAACAGAGGCAGGGTCAGTCATCACAATTAAGCAGTCTATGGTATAACATAGACTTGCTGGGTCTATACAGAGGGCATTGACCTGGGAGGATCAAATTGCATTGCAGTGATTCTATAACAGTGATATGGAAAATTTTGGACAGTCCCATGTTGATGACCAAGGAGTGGTATTTTAAGGAAATACCACATATAATGCTTAGTCAGAAAGATATACTCTGCCTGAGTGTATCAGGCCAATTAAAACAGAGAAGTAAGAGTCTTGCTCCCCAATGATAGATGCCTGAGATGGGACAAGGAGTAATCCTACAGTACATCAGCAGCAGGCCAATCAAAGAGGGAGTAACTCTCTGAGCTGGTCTGACCATAATAGAGGGAGTGAAGGTGACTCAGGACAAGATTCATCTAGAAGCAATCACACTTCCTTACTATCCTCTAAGCCACATCATGGACCAACAGGTCTAGGAGGAGGTGATGGAGGACCCAGAAGAAAACTACCTTTCCCTGGTCAAGGGCCATCATCACTTCTAGAAGGGGGTTTTTTAAACTCTGGAGGACTAGATTATTTATAGTCTAGCAGGAAATGGAGATGATGATGTGGGATGCAGAGCTAGACAGAGGAGGACTACAGTCTTCTCTGAGAGACAGCTGCAGCAGTTGTTAATGCTGCTACAACATTGTAAGCACTTCACTACTCTAAGAGTAGAGAAAGTCCACAAGTATCACTACTAGATAATGCATAATTGTCTAAGGGCAGTGATAGAGCAGTTGCTTCCTGTCTGTTTGGCTATATCAGAAGGACTTAAGTTAAAGAAAAGTAATTCATCAAAGATGATTACTCTATATGCTGAGTCAGCCAAGCTTGAAGACTAGCTAATGAGTATTGGCATATTTTATGCAGTAGCACAGTATAGTAGAGATGGGTGTGAACGTGAAAAAGTCCCAATTTTGATGAACTTTCTAGCTATAGGTAACCTCAAATAGTACCTATGATATGTAATACATATCAACAGAGCCCAGTCCTACTGAAGGTTTGAGGATATAATCTTTAGATTGTACAATTAGTTTATACAGCCCTTAATAATGCAGAATGCCTACAATGCATTCTATGATGCAGTCTATGCAGTCAAAGAGAGAGTGCAAGGCTTTTATAATACCTTGCTTGACTATGCTCAAAACATAGCCATCTTTTCCAATGAATTTATGATTTGTAAGCAATTCTTAAAGGGAATACCCTTCAATATACTTGCTATGTTGATATGCAATAGTAGACTTACTCCCAAGATAAATACTGTCAAGGAATTTGTTTCAAAGGCTGAGGCCTACAAAAGCAGTATAAAGACTGCAATATACTACTTAGAGTGGAGCAGAAAGAACTGAGTAGACACTTGTTTCTTACTAGCAACAATACAGTCTTTAAGGTTTGAGACTGTGCTGGCTAAGCAGACAGAGCTGGTGGGACAGTTTGCTTAGACTAGTGAAGAGGCCTATGCCTCTTTGAGGTAATCTGGGGTCAAGTCCTATAGATCCTGTCTATCATCTAGAGGAGCAGTGCAGGCAGCAAGAAAGCAGTTTGTTATAGGGAAAAATATAGTGGCTATAGCATTGGGCCACCTCAACAAAGATACTGGATAATTTGCAACCTGCTACAAATACAGAAAGCTCAGGCACTTTACTTAAGACTGCAGGAAGCTGGCTAAGCCAGCTCCTTGCATATTTGTACAAGTGACATATACTGCCACTCCATCAGATGTTAATAATGCCAATGATAAACAGAAAGAGAATCTTAGAAACATTGGTGATAAG
>JABCKS010025404.1:0-16235 GCA_018851325.1 Termitomyces sp. DKA19 | reverse complement strand
GCTCTAGTCCTTGTTCATAATCAGAAGCTTCATCAAGAAGTTCAACCACTCTCTCCTCATCAATCAGGTTTCCTTCACTGTTAAGCCATGTCTCTTCCTCAGTAGAGACAGCTTCTCTCTCTTGGATTTGATGAAGTAGGTTATTTCAATGTGTCTTTACCTCATTTGTAAGGTGATTTAGGCCTACTTTAAGAGTTTTGAAGATACTCTAAGTCATAGTATAATGCATCATGCCAAAAGTTCTGGGTTGGATATGGTTTTTAACATTCACCAAAGATTCTCCTGTCATCTTTTGGAACAAAAAATCTACAAAAATCATGTATTAATCATGTATCTATCACATGTTCCAATCTTAACATTAGATATGTATGCCCAAATGGTGCTAATTTTTCTCCATTCTAAGTAATTTATAGCCCTGAGCAACTCATAGATTATAGAATATGAAGTGACCTATAAATCCCTGCAAACATACTTGGTGGGGCCAAAAATATATGGGTTATTACAAATTATAGGTTTTGACAGCTATAGGTTATGACAGAGTTGACTATATATATATACTGTCAACATATGCTACCTTCAATTAAGTACACAACAATTGAGGATAAATAGATATATATACAAACTATAGACACTATGCTTACTGAGAATACTACATAGATTAGAGTACTTATGTTTTAGGTAGGCTTAATTACAGTCAAGTATATATAACAACTGAGGATTGGAGTACTTACTCATGTTCTAGATATCAACTTCTGACAGATTATGGAAAAGTGCTGCTTTGCATACTAAGACTGACCTTTGAAAAATTTTGTAATCTTCTTGTCCAATTTTGCCAGGCATTGATATCTTGTTGTCTGATTGCTATGCAACTATATATACTGTTTCATTGGAGAGCACATATTGCTTTCCTGGTATTCTCTCCATCTATTCTAATTTGTCCAATAATGCCAACAATCTAACCTGGCAATAATACTGATCAGAGTCTACCATCCCCCAGTCCTCCTTGTCCCCACAATCACTAAGGCTGAGGCCATCAAGATATAAAGGATTGATAACTCCACATTTGTAGTTATATAGATCAAAGTTTCCCTTTACTATGCTGGAAACCTACTTATAAAGGATGATAGTAGATGGACACTATAGTAAAAATACATGAAGCTTAAGCTCACAATAGGTGGCTTGTATAAATACATTTTTGACCCCCCTTCCATATTTTGAATCAGCTATATGAGCCATAACAATTGTCTTGTAAGGTCATCCTAATTATTTTGTGAGGTTGTTTTTAATGTTAGTGTCTGAATCAAAGCACAATTTGGCAGATAATATACTTGATGTAATATCCCTGTGGGAGTATCTACAAGCAAGACATGGCAGTGCTGGCCTAGTACAGCAGGTCCAACTGTTGCAAAAGGCTCTGACCACAAAGTGCTTCCTAGTAGAACCCCCTACAAAGACAATTGACAGGACCTTTAAGAAGATTAACCAAGTATTCAATATTGTGGATATTACTAAGAACTTCTTATAATCTATTGCAGTATTATTATCTCTCTCCAATAACTCTTTATATATAAATGCCTGGCTAATTATCTTATATAATTTAGCAGCAGCAATAGCTGCTATACTATATAGCTTTATGAGATTTACTACTTCCTAGAAAATGAGCAGACATTATATATAAGGAATGGCTGACATACAGCCCACTATATTGGCAGTATAGACACTGTCAGTGCTTGTAGCCTATTATGTTCTTCAGCCATAGCTATATTTCTGGGCCTTTGTTGCATTTTCAATATTGTAAGTGCCTATTACCTATTATGCTCTTCATATCTAAGCCTTTGTTGCTCTTTTAACACTACTCTTAAATACCTATATCTAAGCTAGTGGTAGTTTAGATCATTTTTGACTCTTCTAAGTGCAGGAGTAGATAGGGGAGATATAGGATTTTGTAAAGAAGTATCTCATTCTTTAGGGAAAAGAGTTTTAGGAATGCCTATAGTAGGTGGAGCAACAACAGATTGATTGACTGGTCTTAGAGCTGATGGAGCTAGTACTATTCTAGCTCTATTTTCCTTTTGTATGTAGGAGTGAGTGGAGGTAGCACTATTCTAAAAATAGGATTTTGCAGAGCATTTCATTTCTCAGGTAAAAGAGTTTCAGAAATACCTATAATAGGTGGAGCAACAATAGACTTATTGACTAGTCTTAGAGTTAGTAAAGCTGGTATCATTCTAAGCCTATTGTCACTTTAATATATAGAAGTAGATAGAGGCAGCTTTACTTTGGATATAGAATTTTGTAAAAAAGCATTCCATCACTAAAACAAATGAGTTTCAGAAATGACTATAGCAAATGGGTTATCAATAGCAGCAGGTTGTCAAGTAGGCCTTTCTGAAAAGTTGGAAGTAGTCTGATTATTACTTCTAGGTCTTACATTCTCAGTTTCCAGACCCCAAGGTTTATAATATAGAGGTACTAAAACTATAGAATTGAATCTTATATCTTTATTTACTTCTCCATTATTAGGATCAGTCATTTGTAATGGTTCCAGTCTACTTTGAGCTCTAGTCAAGCAGTGGATTTTCCAAGGAGTCATTCTATTTTTTATAGACCCCTCCACATAAATATAACTCTTTCTTTTGCTTATTCCTGTTGAGTGCTGATATTGCCTTTAGACTGTTTATCTCTGCTCTTAAGCTGTATGACTTGAGAGGTGTTTGTAGGAATCTGTATTTTGTTCAAGTTTTTCTATAAGATTACTAATAGTTTGTTCTATTATTCATTGTGAGTATATGATGCCTGAGCCAACTTATACTGCTTTACAACTAGATGCAACAATTTATACACTAATTAACATGCTATATGGATTTGATCCTTATGGCACTAGACATATATTAATTCAAATTTAGTAATAAATTAGAAAGATGTAAATGAGTAATATTTACAGATAATTGATTCTTAATAAATGACATAGATATCTGGAACCATTTTTTGTAATATGAACATTATATATTAGGAGGAAGGACATAATAAAGGAGGCCAGGGCCAAGTCTAAAGAGATAGGGTAAGAACTTTCAAGCTTTCTACTCACTATTGATCTTTTCTGTAGGATTATATAGTAACTGATCAAGTAAATCTTGGATGCATATTATGCTACATCTTAACTAACAGTCTGCCATATATCACCTTCTAAAACAGCTCAGTGCTAGGTGTTGTGAGAATGTGTTACAGTATAGTCAAACCTTCAATACAATAAAGAAGTAAGTAGATCTGCAAGATTAAGAATAAGGTATATTATGTCACCAGAAAACATAGAAGGAACACCTCAATATATTCCAATTAGAAGAGCTAAAAATATACTTGGCTTATATATACTAGTCTTATGATAATTTGGTTTATACTTATGTCTAGTATAGGATGAGACAACATATTTAAAATTGGTCTTGTATTAATAGACAACTATATGAACAGAAACACCATTATAATCACACCTAGTAGCATTGTAATTGTCTGGCTTTGTAATGAATGGGAAATGATAGGAAGACTCAAGCTTTCTTTGTCTAACAAGTCTGCACCATAAACAACACCTAATTTTGCCTAAGTAACTAACTAAGCTATTTAAATATACTGTTTTTGGTCTGTTTGCAATTGCAAGAACAATATACAACTTTGATTTGTATAAAGATCTGATATAGCTATCTCAATTTAGAAGATCTCCATAGTAATTAATGGCTACAATTAAATAACACTCAATATAAAGAGATAACTCTGTATATCTTTAATTTTATTGAATGTAGAAAGAGTACTACTAAGATGAACAAACTTTTTCTTATATCTCTGACTAGGAGCAAGGTTAATAAGCAAGGTTAACAAATATCCAAATATGAATCCAACAATTAGAAGCTTTGTTATAGTAAATTTGACAACTATTTGATAAAAGCATTAATAGGGTATCATACTTCATAATATTGCCATTTAATATAGCTTAAAGAATATTAAATTCAATTTATAAGCAATAATATAGTCTTAACTCTATTAAGAAAGAAATGTAGAAGAGTTGTGATATGGAAGGCTTCAGTATATTCTGTATATATCTGTCATACTGTATCTGCTTCAAATTTATATTATCTATAACTTTGAGATTGAGACTTACTTGTTCTGTCATTATATGTCTATTCCTATACTAGTATAGTGAAAAGCTTTCTTATAGTAGATATTCTTAAATTATTTTCTAGGAGTTAAAACATTATATTATCCCAGCAGAAGTTGACTTCATCTAGTTCTTTATAAATAGCATCTGTGTTAGTTTTGTAGAAGTTATATTCAAGACAAAGCTTATATATTAATTTCATTTTGCAGATCTCTTTCTTTAATAAAATGTTATTGACTATTTCATCATGTTTTTATATAAGTCAATTAATGTGTCTTGTATATAAGGGATATAAAATAAAGATAAAGCAATATATCTAATATTGGTATCTGAAGTATAGATGCTAGTCCAGTATGCTAGTAAGCAAGATAAAAGAAATGAAGGATTTAGAAAGTCACATATTCTTTAGTCTATATTTTTGAAAAAAATTGTCTATATTGTTAAGAAATGGTCTTAACTGTATTTTAAATCTAAGAGCTAGACCTCTTATGATGTTTATAATCTAAAAGTCTTATAGTTGCTAAGATTCTATATAAAAGGCTACTTTGTTTCAAATCTAGAAGCCAAACTACATATAATAAGTTATATGACTCATTTGAACTTGTGAAATAAGAATCAAAGAATAACAAAAGATATATTAGTTCTATACTGCATCCAAGTCATATGCTGTCCAGATAAGATAATTAAATTAGAGATGTTATTAATAGTACTTAGCAATAAGTAGATCTTATCATTAATTAGGTTTCAGAAGTTATTGGAAATATAGTAACTAAAATACTTTTTTTTAGGTTTTGAGAATGATGCCATAATTGACAAATAAAAATTCTTGTAAAAGTACTTAGTAAGCTTATAAAAGCAACTTTTTCTATTATTTTGATGCAGTTAGTAAAATAGTTTTTCTCTATAGAAATTTTCAGAAAAAGCATAAAAAGAGGTAGTGGGAGTGAGCTTTAAGGTAGTAATAGACAAATGGCTATTGTTATCTCAGAGATAGTGGTACTTTCTCTAAATGTCTACTTTACTACTATAACTATCAGCTTCTTTTTGACATTAGCAAACCTCTGGATAATTTCTCCAGTTAAATTGTTGACAAACTTTTAGTATATTTCTTTTACTACTAACTCCTACTAACTGTTTCTATAGTCATTTTGATGCCTCCACCATCCACTAATATGCTGCATCAAGCAGTAAAGATCTTTAGACTTATTCTCTTTGAATTCCTCTTTACTAGATGATTAGTTACTATTGTATTATTGGCTACCTTACTAATATACTTTGAATTTCTCTTTGCTAGCTGTATAATTTGAGCTGCTGCTTCTAGAGGTTGCCCTTACAGATAGGTAGGGCTGCTAACTTACCAGTTAAAGCTTTCTACCAGTCTATAGCAATTGCATCTAGTTTTCAATATAGTTAAACTGTTCTCAGCTTCAAAGGACCCCATTCCTGATTGATATCTAAGTTTACCACTACTACTAGTACTAGTCAATAAGAAAAGGAGTATAAAATAAAAGAGATATTGAATAGCAGAATGTTTTAAGGAAAGTTACAGTTCAAAGTGAAGTGGAAGGGATATAGCATTAAAGATATTTCCTAGGAACTATAGAAATATATATATATACTAGCTCAAGTCTAAGAATTTTACTGCAGACACTCCAATACTTCAAAGGCAATTCAGAGCATTCTTTCTATTCCTACTATAAATTGAGCAATTTAGAAATTCTTCTATCCAGGTGCATCAAAACACTGTACTTTAGAGGGGAGGTAATGTCAGAAATCATTTCATTCTACTCATTTTATCTTATTTCACCTTGTTTCACCTCACTTTATCTCAGAGCTATCTCTTTATTAAAGTATATGTATTGATGCATATATATTAATGTATCAATGATGGTACATGACTTTGATTTATAAGGTTAGAGTTTATCTCATGTTTCACCTTACTTCACTTCATTTTACCTCATTTCACCTCATATTTCCTAAGCTACCTACTGGCCAGATCATATATACTAATATGTCAGTGATAGTACATAACCTCTCTGCCTACTGTATAGTTAGTCCCATAGTTTCAGAAGCTTAGAAGGCCACATTGGATATAAGAAGTCCTTAGACTTATTCTCTTTAAATCTCCCTTTATCAGGTATATAATTAGACTTATAAATTTAGTATAACATTGAATAGACTTTAGATCTCCCTTTGCCAGCTGTATGATTGAGTCACAGCTTTTAAAGGTTGACTTTACAGTTACTAGCAATTATTATTTAAAAAAGGTCTCAGCTTTATTATTCTAAACCTAGGACCTAAACTCTATATAATGAAGCTTATAATTTGAAAGTTACATAGTTGCTAAAGTCTTATGTAAATGGCTACATTGTTTTAGACCTAAAGGCTAGACCATATGTAATAAGTCACATGACTTATACATGACCTGTAAAATGAAAATCAAGAAAATACTAATATTTATAAAGTTCTATATTATGTCCTAGTTAGATGTTAGCCAAAATAAGCTAGTTGGAGATATTAGTAATGGTATTCAACAACAAGTGGATCTTATCAATAAAAATATAAGGATAACTTAAAATGAGGGAAACAAAAATAGAGTTTGACTTGTATGGGTCTCCTGATACTTTTGAATTTTAGACTACTTTTTTTTTACACATTATATATTAATGTAGCAAGATCTAATGAACTATATAAAGTATTGTAGAGCACTTTATGAAACTCTAGTTTAGTATTAAACTTAGCTGTCTAATCTTCTATACTTACAACAGTGCTTATTGAGGAAAGTATATATTGAAATTTTTATGTTCTGATTGCAACTTGTAGCAGTCAACCTCTTCTAGAAGTTCAATCTTGCTATGTAAAAAAGTTAATGCTTGTTTAACTTAAAAAAATGTAATATTTCCATTATAGTTCATGCTACTTATAGTTTATACTATATAGATTAAAACTAATCATTGAAATTAAACTACATAGTATAAAGTAAGGCACTATTTCTATGATAAAGTAAATACAAGATAAAAGTAGTGTCAGGTGACACTGCTAAATAATATGTAATAGTAATTGATAATAAATATACTATGAGGCAAATAGGTTGAGGTAATAGATAGTTAGGCTAGTACTTTGTTACACACTATTCATCAACCTTTCCAGCTCAGAAAAAGAATCTTCATACTCAGATAAGGCCCCAAAGTACTTTATACATAACTCACAACTTTAGAACTCATGCTTATTGTGGTTAATACTACATAATTTCTATTGATGTTATTAAGACAGCTAAACACTATAAATACTATCTATCAACAATTGACTATTAAAAGAAGTAAAGATAGTTAAGCTTAAGAATTACTTTATATTAATACTAAACTAACTTAATATGAAGAAATTCTAAGAGTGGTCAAATATATACTATTAGTACTTGAAACATTTTAAAAAGAAGCACAAGAAATTTGTACGATTTATAATAAATAGAATATTTGAACCATGCTATAAGGGTAACCTCTAAAGGCTGTGACTCAGTTATATAGCTAGCAAAGAGAGATCCAAAGAAAATATATTCAGCAATGTATATATTTATAAGTATAGCTGTATACCTGGTAAAAGGAGATCTAAAAGGAACAAGTTTGAAGAAACTCTGTTTTAGTCTGGCAATGGTTTGAAGAAACTCTCTTAGCCAGGTTAAAAAAATGTCAACCTGATTGGCCAGTATTACCTGATTAAGTGGCAGTGAGGAGAAATTGACACTATCTGAATTATAAATAAAGAACTACTGTAGCTAGAGGGCTAAAAGAAGGATCAATAGATATATAAAGAGAAGAAGTATTGATAAAAAGTATAGTAAAGAGAAACTAAGGAGAATAGTAAGGGAAAAAATGGAGAAACCTAAGAAGTTCCTTGGTAAATGCTTTTTAAAGTAGTATTATGCTAATCAGAAGTACATTAACACCCTTAGTCTTAGTAACTATTTGATGGAATTTACTAAATATACTCTTCTACACAAATAAAAACATAGCATCTACAACACCCTTTTCTTAGATAAGCAAAAAAGCAAGCTATTTGCCAACTAGAAAATTAGACTTAAATATCTCAGCATGTTCCTTACAAATATAAAATTAATGTGCTACCTATTCAATGCAGCTGTCAAGAGTCTATCTGTTTTTATGGGTATCTAATACTATTTCAGGCCTAGATGTATATCTTCCTTAGCTGCCTGACCAACAACTTGATATGTCTATTTCCCTTATATCTTATATAAGTTGTTCTTGTTAAGTTATGTTTCAGACCTTACTCATCCATTGATTACTGTTTAGTTATACTTCTTTAAATACTGAAATCTACTTAGTTATTCAATGTTAGTCATAGTATAGCCACTAAAATAGTATATAAGATAGTCTGAAGAATAATATATTTTCAAACCAAACAATAGTAGTGTTTATTAGGTCTATCTATTAAACCAATTGTAAGTGCCTCCACTTGCTGTACTTTTCCTTTGCCTAACTCCGAATTGCACCTTAGGCTCTTTAATTCTTGCTTATTGGTTGTATTAGCCTATATAGTTAGAACTATATTGTAGAGTGTGCCTTGCTCTTATAGCAGCTTTCAAGGTACAACTCAAGACTAATATAAACTCAGATTTCTGTACTAAACTAAACAATATAAACTTGATTGCTACTATAATTAGCAAATTGTTTTGTGAAGTAACAGAGCCTGATAAAGATCTTTGTAAGGAAAATACATGTATTCAATGCCTTATTGGATGTAAATAATACTGTATGTATAACAGAATACCAAAAGTGTAAGCTCTTTACTAAATCCATCTTGAATCCTCCTACTTATATCTAAAATGCCTCATTTATGTAAACAATGCTGTATATATAACAAAACACTAAAAATGTAAGCCCCTTACTAAATACATCTTGAATCCCCCTACTTATACTTAATCTATGTCCTTAGCAGGCTCCAACTTCAATGCAAGTACTCTATATCTTTCTTGGCTTACTAAGAATAAAAACTATCAAAAGTATAAAAGCTGCACCTAGATGCTAAAAACCTTATTGTAGGCATGCAAATAACCTAAACAAGTGCTTAATAAAAATTAACAATACCTGGCCTAACTTACTAATATACAAGGCTCTCACCTTTGAAATTACACTTACTACCAAGTCTAAAACAGTCATAAGATATGCAGGGTAGGAGATATCAGGCTGGTGACATTGAAGAGCCCTCTTCAACTCTATAAGCTATCATTGTTCTTAAGCCACCTTGTACCAAGTCTTAATCTGCTCATTATCTAGTTGTCTCTCAGCTATGCTGTTAATGCAATCTATAAAGGATGAATGAAGCCCTTTTCTGAATATGAGACAGAGTTACAATCTATCTAGAAACCTAGTCTGCTTGACTAATATCTAGAATAAGTCAACATATTTATTTAACAACCTTTTTCCTTATCCATACTAGTCCCTATCTCAAAGGGACAATGCTACTATTTTTGCTGAGTCTAAAAGGAAGAACTTGGCATGAAAATTGTATTTAAATACATCTTGGTCTGCAAAACTACAGACTCCATCAGCTCTTCAGAAGATACATAATACATATGTGGAAGTATGATCCAACTTTATATAGGATAAGACTGAGGCAATTTTCAGTTTATTTAAAGCAAAAGCTTTGTCATTTAGTTAGATATAAGTGATACAAGACTGCAAAAATTTCTCTCTAGTCTTTTGGTCTCCATCATAAGTATCTGTAAGTGCTAAGCAAGGTATTTTCATTTGCACCACCATTTTAAGATTAAATTGAGATAGTGGTACAGTCATAGAAAGAGTAGGAATTGTAGGAGGGGTCTGTAAGGGGATAGGAAGGCATTCTAATAATGTTTGTAGGAAATAGGCAATAGTCTTTGTAGATTGGCATCAACTTATAAGCTCATTAATGTGAAGAGTAAAGGAAGTTTGAGTAGACTACACTTGGGCTTCTAAGAGTAACAAACAGTGTCAAGCTTCATCCTGAGGATTGAAAGTATCCTCAAGGTCTGCTGACAGAGTTGGAGTAGTCATATTAATTCCAGAATAAAACTACAAGGGTAGGAAAGAACTTCTAGGAGCAAGATTTACTTTAGCAGTTAGAAGAGCTTCCAGACTAACATGAGAAGACTTATTCTACTATAAGGGCAACCTTTAGAGGCTAAGACTCAAATTAGACATCTAGTAAAGGGAGATCTAAAGTCTATTCAGAGCTATACTATGTTTACAGATTTAGCTATATACTTGGCAAAGAGAGATCCAAAAAGAACAAGTCTAAGGATTTCCTATACCTAATATGACCTTCTAAGCTTCTGAACCATGGGACTAACTATACAGTAATAGATGGTTACATCCCCTCTATAATGTACTAACACTCATAATATAACTAGCAAAGAATCTAGATAATGGAAAGTGACATGAGGTGAAGTGAGATGAGGTAAGGTGAGATTAACTCTAACCTCATAAACCAAAGTCATATACCATTGTCAATTTGTCAATACATATAATAATAGTTCTGAAGTGAAATAATCCAAGATAAAGTGAGGTAAAATAAGATGAAATGATCCAAAGTAAAGTAAGGTGAAATGAGGTGAAATGAGCCAAAATAGGATAGCCCTTAATAGTAGTTGTTTACTTACTCTAGAAGTATTATTAGGTCTGGGACTTTCAGTACCTGAAAACATAGAAAATAGGCAAGGTAAGAGAAGATAAGAGTCTTAGTCTCTCTACAACTATATATTTATTCAGTAGTTTCTTTCAAGCTTCATAGTACTTCTTATGTATAGTATATTCTCAGGAATTCACTGCTTTATGTAGATTCTTTAGGCATATACAATAGTTGACTTTTATCAATTCTCCTTTCTAATTAATTCTGGGTAGTTATCTTCTCTATTTTGGTAGCAGTTTTATCCTTACTAGATTTTTTCTTCTATTTTACTGGCTTAGCTAAGGAGATAAATTTATTACAAAGTGGCAGTATGACCATTAAGTCAAACCCTGTCTACTTATTAATGGAAGTACTCTTATATATATTAAGCACAATGCATTTGCTGTTAAAAAATAGTATTATAAGGAGTAGAGGTACATATAAGTTAATACATGTTATAGCCTAAGTGACCCTTCATATCTATGCTCCTCTTTTTTCTATAATCTCCAGCTTAACATATTTCTTACAATATAGTGGTAATTTCAACAGAGATGACAGATTATCTTTCTTTTTGGGGAGGAGAAATTAATGAGCTCTGATTGGGTAACTAGTACATTAGAAATCACTATAAAGGGATATTCATCATCAAGTAGGGCTTTGATAGAGAGAGGGAAGGAGGAGATGGATAGGCCATAATAAAAGGAATTTTGGAAGAAGAAGACATACAAAATGCTATCAGTATTCTTATTATAGATTTTTTCTATCTGTTGTTTTAATTGAGCTCCAAAGGCAGAAGTGCTACCTCAAACTTCAATGCTCCTGAGCCCCTCTGCCTCTTCTAAACTAATGCAATCCAATGCTCCCCTATCTTCTTGCTCCTTGCTAGCAGACATTTATATGGAGGTAGATACCTTTCAACAGTATACTCTGACCTCAGCTCTTTGCAGAAGATGTGGAAAGGCAGGTCATTTTGTCTACTATTGTCTACAGGGAATAAAGGTCTGTTACCTGTCTCTAGCAGAGCAGAAAGAACTGTTAGTCTAACTATTGGCTGTACAAGATGCAGCTAAATCCCCTTCTTTAGATGCTGCAACTATAAAGCCTGTAGTTTCAAAAGGTGAAGAAACAAGAGACCAAAGACCAATACTAGAAGAGGATTTTTAGAAAAGCAATGAATGAAGTATATACCTCCATTCCTTTTCTGCCATCTTATTAGTAGCCACTAATACTGACCCTATTACCTCTGACCTTGAGATTAAAAATATAAGCACCTTCTCTAATATACAATGTTCTCTACTCAACCCTGGGACAAAAAAAAAAACTCCTTAATTATATAAAAAGATTCCTACTTAGAAACACTGTCTCCCTTATTATTACATTGTTGCTACTACTCTATCTCAAAATTCCTTGAAATTGGAGGTGGAGCCAAAGATGATGGACATTCAACAAATCTTAAGCATGACAGCCCTGCTAGACAGTGGGGCTAGAGGCCTTTTTATTGACATAGACTATGTAAAACAACACTGTCTCACTACTTGACTCTTGTTGTATCCAATCTCAGTCTACAATATTGATAGCATCCTCAATGAAGCTGGATATATCTGCTCCATTATGGATCTAGTCCTCAGTTACTAGAGCCACTCTAAATAGGCCATTTTTGTAGTTACTAATCTAAGAAGGCAGGACATAATCTTGGAGTTTACTTAGCCTCTAAGAATACAATCTAAGGATTGATTAGGAGAAGGGAGTGGTAAAGATAAGTTGATATCTATGTTGCTGTACCACTTGTGCAGGAGAAGCCTGAGAGAAATGTAGAACAGAGGTTTGCAAGCATGCAGCCATATATGCTTGCTATACCTTTCCCTTTCTCTATGCTAATCTCAAGCTGTTGGACCCTCTTTCACTGGTATTCCCTCACAGAGAGGCCCTCTATAAGGATGTTAGAGGAGGTAGATATAGTAGCCAAGAGAAAGATAGTAAAGCAGGAAAGTCAAACCATGCTCCAAACTTAAAGTTCTCAGATGAGGCTATTGAAGTGGGGGATCAGATTTATGCTACTACTCTCTGCCTCCCTTCAACTAAGGTAGAGATAAGGGCTAGTCAAACCACCTTTCAACAACTGGCTAAGGTGTTTTCAGCAAATTTAAAACCAAAGACTGCAAGCAGTGTGATTCCTTGATACCTTTAAGATTTTAAAGAAGTATTTGTCAAGGTGTCTTTTGATTCCTTTCCTGAGTGTAAATAATAGGACTATGCTATTGAGCTGGTTTTAGAGGTAAAACCTTCAAGTTGCAAGGTTTATCTACTTGTACTATGAAAACAGGATGAGCTAGATGCCTTTCTATAGGAGAACCTCAGCTCTGGGTGAATATAACTTTCAAAGTCTCCCATGGCCTTTCCAGTCTTCTTTATTAAAAAGAAAGATGGGTCTCTCTATTTAGTTTAAGACTATAGAGTCTTAAATGTAATAACTATAAAAAATCACTATTCCCTTCCTCTTATCTCTAAACTTGTAAATAACCTCTATGGTGTATGTTATTCTACTAAGCTGGATATATGCTAGGGTTACAATAACATACATATCAAAAAGAGAGACAGGTGGAAGGCAGTGTTCTAAACAAATTATAGACTCTTTAAACCCTTGATAATGTTCTTTAGCCTTACAAATAGCCCTGCTACCTTTCAGGCCATGATGAACAACATTTTTTGTAATCTGATTGTGAAGAGGGTTGTCTGTATGTATCTGAATAATATACTCATCTATACTAAAACCTTGGAGGAATATTATTGGATCACACATATAGTCCTGAAATGTCTCCATCAGCACCAACTCTATCTAAAATCTGAGAAGTGTGAGTTTGAGCAGACCAAGGTGGAGTACATTCAGGATGAAAGACATTAGAACTGAAGTCAAGAAACTACTGGTGGCCTCAAATGTTCTGATATATTGGCATCTATATAAGTATATGTGACCTCTGTCTACATACTAAACCCTGCCACCAACCACCTATGGGTCAGCTCCACCTCCTGCCAATCCCTGCTAGCCATTGAAGTGTAGTGTCCATGGACTTCATTGTAGAACTGTAAAACTTCCAGATGCACATGGGTATAATACAATCATAGTGGTAGTGGACCTCTATGGGAAGCAGGCTCATTTTATCCCAACTTATACCACTTGCTCCATATTAGGAGTGGCCAGCTTGTATTGGAAAGATATTTGGAGGCTTCATAGGTTATCAGATGGCTATGTTTTGGACAGGGGCCCTCAATTTGTGGCAAAGTTCACTCAAGAGCTACAGTGGCTCAAAAAACTATCCCACTGTTTTATACTTTTTGAAAGATGACATTGGCATGAAAGATTGGAAGTATTTAAAATTCTGTTGAAATCATGTAAAATACAATGGCATTGCAGCTACAAATTGCATTTTAGTTTATGTAATTTAGATCAAAACTGATGGAGTAATGGCCATTTTAAAATATTCACTCATTAGGACAGTTTTTTGAGCATCTCTAATTCTCTGTAATGCCATAGTATTTTACATGATTTAACCAGAATTTTGAATACTTCCAATCTTTCATGCCAATGTCATCTTTCAAAAAGTATAAAACATTGGGACAGTTTTTCAAGCTACTGTACATCTAGATTACATTTGCCTCATATCAGTCTAAAAGCCCTAGGGATTATATAAGTGGACTGTTTTGCTAAGGGGGTTTGCAATACTCTGTCAACACATCAACAAAGAGCTACAGACACCCTCTGGAAACTAATTGAAGAGATCTTTTATGTCTAGATGATTACATAGTAGTATAGTCAGACAACATTGAGGAACATGAAAAGAATATTGAAAAAGTCATGGAGGCCTTGCACAAGGTTGGACTTTACTGCAACATAGATAAGTCAATACTGTTTGCTATAGTAATCAGCTTATTGGGACATACTGTCTTGGCTACAGGCATTACTGCTAACCCCTGCAAGATTTACCAAGCCTAGTGGTAGCCAAGGCCAATGACTGCCACAAATGTCTGTGGCTTTCTAGGACTCATCAGATACCTGGCTACATTTCTGACAGAACTTGCAAAACAGACAAGTGTTCTCATACTACTCACCATGAAGGAGTGTGACTAATTGTTTCCAAAGTGGACAGACAAGCATCAACAAGCCTTTTAGAAGATAAAACAGATAGTGACAGGTGCAGAGTGCTGACAGTCATCAACTATGATGACCCCACCAAGACAATCTTCATGACCACATATGTCAGAGACTGGAGGGACAGAAGCAGTATTCAGCTTTGGGAAGTCATGGGAGACAGCATGTCCTGTAGTATATGACTATTGCCAACTCAACTCTGCAGAAAAGAACTATCTGGTACATGAGCAGAAACTGCTTGCCATAGTCAAGGCCCTTAAGAAGTGGTGTTCAAGCCTCTTAGGAGTCCACTTTGAGGTTTATACCAACCACAGAACATTGGAATACTTCCAGTCTCAAAAGCAAATGTCATGCTGCCATGCACAGTGGCCAATGTTCCTTGCAGACTATGACTATGACATTGTCTATGTCTGAGGAGAGGACAACTCAGCAACCAATATACTTTTGTGTATGCCAGATAAGACACCCAATCCTATATTTGTTGCATACACCCTTGCCTATGCTCACTCCCCACCACAGAGCAAGGTAGCAGGTAGCACCTTACACATCACAGCCAACAAGCACCTCTTGGAAGAGAATGTCACATTGTATGAACAAGACTTCTTCACCAAGCAGGTGACCAGTGACATCAAGATGAGCAGCATTGAGGGCACATGCAAGGAGAACAGGCTCATCTACATTGGACACTGCCTATTGATTCCAAACAACACTCACATTTGCAAAACCCTATACAACCTTAAAACCTGTCCCACATCCATCCCGTGCCTCCATTCTACAGACTTATATTTACTGTAATGCATATTGGCAGTCTTTCTTTTGGTAGCCATCTCTCTCTGTGATCCAGGAAAATGACTGCATCACAACATTTGTATTGCATTCACAAGTGAGCGTCAAAAAATCTTTTACTGCTCATGTACAATGTGGTTCTAGTCAAATCTATTGAAGATTTCAGTCCATGCCACATTTGAATGCCCCATGATTTCAATCCTAGGGATGCTGAGGTGCTACCTTGATGCCCGCATGTGCAAAGTGAATGGTGGAGCTAAAGTAAAGGCAGCCAGAAGGAGAATGCATGGGCATCACGTAGCTTGTACTAAGATACTATGTTACAATGAGCTACGACTCATGAGACCATTCACCTAGATCTTGGACATGTTGTGCCAAGCAACAGCTCATACTAGTTCGTATAATTTAGGGGTGAATTTACGTCACGAGGTTTCATACAGTCTGCCTCAAGCTGTCTTGTTTTTCATATTGCTCACATTCTATATTCTATAC
>JABCKS010025402.1:0-12828 GCA_018851325.1 Termitomyces sp. DKA19 | reverse complement strand
TTTGAAAAATAATGAATAATTTTATATACATATACATACAACTTTATATTATCTTTTAACAATTGTTGACTGCCAAGCAATTGAGGATAGTAATAGCAACTGAACCTTTCTTTTTTTCTTTATAATATATTTTTATTTTTTTTGTTAGTACTATTTTTTTGGAATCTGTTTACTCACTTTGAATAGTTCTTTATATTGTTATACTTCAGCTATTTCTTCATGTTTTTTGCATAGTAGTTAAACAATAACAGGTTACACTAACATCCTTCTTTTTAAAGACCTTTCAGTTAAATGTAAAATAGTCAATTATCTAGTAGAAATAGAGTATGAAACCAAGTTTATTATTCAAAGACTTAAAGTAAAAATGAATTACAGGTACTAATGTGGACTTAGGTGCTGATATTGATTGGTTTTCATATAGTACATAATTTAGTAGAAGGATAGTTGAGGAACTCAATTTGATTATAATAAACTAAGTGATGTCACTAGTAATTGGGACTAAGGGAAGGTTTCAACCTTGTCATTTTAGACCTAAAGGCTAAACTCTATGTGATAAGTCTCATGATTTATAAGTTTTGTAGTTACTAAAGTTTTATACAAACAGCTACATCATAACAGACTTGGAGGCCAGACACCACACATGATAAGTCATGTGACTTGTGCATGACCTGTGAAACAGGAATCAAGAAAACACCAAGAAACATAAAGTCCTATGCTGTGTCTAAATCAGGTACTGCCAAAATAAGATAGTCAGAGATGTTTGTGATATTGCTCAGCAATAAGTGGGTCTTATCAGAGTATATGGTTGTGACTACTGAATGTAATCACCAACTATCTTATAAGGAGGGTATTCAAAAGGTGTTAGCTAATTCCATAATTTGTAAGAATGGAAATACTATACCTTCAGATCTAATTTACTTGGATATTCTATTTGGTTCATCCTGTCTTAGCATTAATGGTGAAGAGTTGTTACATGTTACAAAAGGATGTAAGACAAATAGAGGTATTTTATAAGTTTGAGCAAGTTTGAACTACAAAATTGCCTATTTGTAAGTTTATCAATATTATACACTGTATTGTCAAAAGTGATTATAACAAAAATGGCTATGAGTAAAAGTAGAGCACTGGAAAACAATGTGCTTCTACAGCAAAAACCAGCGATCCAACAGGGCTTTGAATATACTGTAGTACTCCAAGAAGCATCTGAATATATATGAACTGATTTGGACAAAATTTCTGCTCCATAGTTAAGATTACAGAGTGGACTAGCACCTGAGCTAACTTAGGTCATCATTGAATGTTGATGAATTCTGTTTTTACTGCTGCTAAGCTACACTAATGAGCTAAGAGGCAGGGGTAAAGCAATATATGTAAGTACTCTACACTAGTGGGTACATAAGGATATTCAAGTAAGGATAAAAAGTAAATGTAGTGTTGTTTAATATATTTTTCCTTGCAGAGATGTGCATGGCATATGCCAATGATGGGGTCATATCACAGCATGTGCAAAAGCAGATCATAAAGGGGGGAGGGGGGTGGTTAGTGATTTCCACAGACTAAAGGTTTGGGGAAGTTTTTGTATCTGATGATGTTCCTATGTGCTGTGTCCTTTACTGTGGCTGTGCATCATGTCAACTGCCTTGATATTGCCACTCTCCATCACTGAAACTTAAGAGGTCTCCTTAATGGCTAGGGCTTTGTTTGAGCCATACTCTGAATGAGCAAGTTTGACATCGTCTGAATGTAGACCAAGACGAAAGTCAACTTAAGTCATACAATACCTGAGTGTGACTTCAACACAAATTGAGTTCAACCTCTGAAATAGATGATCATTTGACTTGTATTTGACACGACTGATGCAGGGTGACACTGTTTAAAAAGCTATCTTTCAAACACCCACACCTTCCTTTAATTTTTCTGTCTTATCCGGGGTGCACTGTATCAAGACCTCATGTGCCTCCCCACGGGATACATGTCCTCTGTTTATTTAATGGGGTCCTGTGCAAGGTCCGGTCCATCGGGAACATGTTCCCTTTTGTCATGTCCCTTCAAGCCTGCTGTTGATTTGTCACGTATTGCCCCCATGAATGTCAGGCTCATGTATCCGTTGTTTTGTACATCTCATCTCCATATTTCTGATACAGTAAGAAGCAAATGAGTCATGCTTTGATTCATCGAAACTTTCGAGTTTCTTGACTGACATTAATTTTAAGTTCATGTTCTTGGATATTATGTCTCTGTGAATGGGTGCTGGGATACACATCTGGGTGGCCGAGTTTAGAGTATCAGATACTGTGGCCTTCGTGTTACCTGAATTTCCCGCAGCTGGGGACAAGACATCTGCAATCTCTGCTGCATTGTAGAACTTTGTTTCCAAGACTCATTCTGACTCCTTGTTTTATTCATATACTCAAAATCTCAATGGTTTGTCCAAGGTATTTCTCCATCATTGAGTGCTTTTATTCGAGTCGAAGAAAAGACAAAGTCTAGTCATGACGGAATACTGAAACATATCAGAGAAGTAATTCAATATACCTAGTCTCCATATACATCATTCAAGGCACGCCAATCTCACAACAGATGTTGATTGTGAATCCACAGTGGATTTTGAGTACGAGTCCGTACCTTTTACAACCAGATTTAACTCGAAACAAAACCATGGCTGCTATTAAGTGGTAACGAGCGTAGATGCTAGGTCAGTCCGACAAAAAGGCTGGAGACCCAGACCTATGGTTTTCAAGTTTTCTTTCGATCGCATAGGGCATGAAAGCAGTAGACGACATACAACCAGCCAGTAGGAATAAAGTACCACCATCTACTCCTCTAGATCGTCGTCTCGTAAGGAACGGGAACCATAGTCTGGGGAGCATTGTCTTTGGTAGAGACGGTGCGGGCTTCCCGGGGGAGGACAGGGATGCGGCGCAAGTTGATGCGCTCTGTTTATTCCAAGATTTAAAGCGCGATTTTACAGGTTCCCAAGTAGATTACTTACCACCCTTGGCCTTAGCAGCAACATGCGCCTCATGGTTGCTCTTTACTCGGTCCAAGAACTCCTGTCGACATTTTGAGTGACGAACGTGCTCAACACGGAGGTTCACACGCTTCTCAATATAGCGGTTTCCAACAATCTTGTAGACAATCACACCGACGGCAGAAGGGGTGACGTTGTAGACAATGCCAGTACGTCTAACGTAGGAAAAGATCAGGCTCCTAGATCGTTAACCGAAGACTGTATGAACGGACCCATGGTAGTACTTGTGGGGCATACCCTTTTGTTGCGAGGCATTGGCCTTGATGTCAACGATATCTCCAACATGGTAATTGACGAGGAAGGTCGAGAGTTTTGTGGGGCCGCTCTCTACAAGACAGTCAACTTCTCTACAACAAACACCACACAAGTCGAATCGCACCCACCTTTGAAGCCCCGCTTGAACATGTGGCGCGTACGCGCGCGGTAACCGAAAGAGTGCGGCATCTTGAGGACTGTGCGGTCTCGAAGTGAGCGAAGGAAGACAGACAAGCAAAGATTCGGCGTACAAACGGCTTGGACGTTGGCTGTATCAACGAGGACGGGGCGTGCAAAATTGGGGATCCCGGCATACTCCGGGTGGCTGAGGTGTGGTCCTGCACAGTTTGTGATCGCGGAGTGTAATGTGATTACCCTAATTCGGTCGCTGGGGTTATTTGCGCCCAACGGTGAACACAAGCCGGTTGTCGACCTCCTCAAGAAAAAATGCCCAGGTAATGTTGTCGCTGTGTTCCTGGTCGAGCTCTGTGTTGACTATTGCTGCCCAGGGCCCCGCGGAACCACTCTAAAACGTGAGCTTTTTCATCAAGATCCACTTTTGTGGAGGGTTGCATTCGTGCTCACGAGCCGTGCCCCATTGCCTTTAACTTTATAGTTACAAGGTCCCCCGTCGACCTTTCGAGTCGGCTCGTCTTGATGCTGAGCTCAAGGCACGTATTCAACATGTTTTCATTTTAGCACTGCACATCTTTTAACTGGACAAACCTTCAGCTTGCCGGCGAATACGGTCTCCGCAACAAGCGCGAAATCTGGCGCATTGCTCTCACTCTCTCCAAAATTCGTCGTGCTGCTCGTGAGCTGCTCAAGCTCGATGTCAAGGATCCCAAGCGTCTGTTCGAGGGTAACGCTTTGATTCGCCGTCTCGTGCGTATCGGTGTGCTGGACGAGACCCGCATGCGCCTCGATTACGTGCTTGCCCTCAAGATCGAAGATTTCTTGGAGAGGAGGTTGCAAACCCAGGTCTTCAAGAGCGGCTTGGCGAAGAGCATCCACCATGCCCGTACCCTCATCCGTCAACGCCACATCCGGTGCGTCCTCCTATCTTCCATGGTACATTTGTCGGACTAACTTACATGTGAACCTGTAGCGTTGGTAAGCAGATTGTCGATGTTCCTTCCTTCGTCGTCCGTCTCGACTCCCAAAAGCACATCGACTTTGCCCTCACCTCCCCTTACGGTGGAGGAGGACCCGGTCGCGTTAAGCGCAAGCGTGCCGCTGCTGCCGCCAAGAAGGAGGAGGGCGGGGACGATGACGATGAGGAGTAAATTACTCACCCTTATTAACATTGTGGATTATGTGACATGTATCGATTTTATGATTGTGATCCATATGAATCCCTTCTATCCATCATCAGAGTGCGCCATATCAAATGAGCCCATAATAAGTTTCTTGGCCTGCAACCCGTACATTCTTCGAAGTCTGAATCACATCTCGAATAGCAAGAGAGGGTATATTATCTCTCAAAGTCCATCGCCAGCTGAAGCATAGATACATAGATTATGATGTTTGTACAGTACCCTATGAGAAACCAGTCCGGATAGTGGGTTTGAATATAGGCAGAGGATGCGCCTAATTTTCTTATGAGGAGAGTGGAAGCAATTTTTTGGGAAATTACTGACCTCAGTGTTGAAAACGTATTCTAGATGTTTTCAGTAAACAGTTCAATAGCGAGGAACCCAGGAAGCACATACTATCCAGAGACAATGTATTCGAATCATCAAACAGCAGATAAAGATACTTTAACGTCTCGCTCTAGAACCAATAGTCAGGCATTATCATCAACACCTGTTACAGTAGTAGAAACTCACCATCAAAAACGTCTCCATCTTATCCTCATGCCTTGCAGGATTCTCATCGACATTGACAATAGTCGCATACCCACCCGACGCAATCTTGCAGTGCTTCTCGATTGATTGGAATATTTTCCACCCATGATCGCGGTAGAGCTGGTCACCTGTCAAGCGATACGCCAAGAACAGGGATTCAACGGTTTCAGGGCTCAAAGAAAGTCAGTTAATTCGCGAGATATATTCTGGAAAAGGGAGGCACCGAAGCATATAACGCGCGTCGTACGGAGGAAATTTTCCTGGACTGGTGAGGGGAACACTCAAAAGGGACAAGAGAGAATATCTAATGAAAGCTCACCGTGCGCCTTTGATGTACCAGTCTGCAGGCGCATGCGTAGAGCTGTCCAAGCCGTCACTCGGTATCCGGAAGTGTACAATTTCAGGCGAGAGTCCTCTGTGCATACACATCAGGATTAGTTGTGCCATAGCAGCGAAGACATACGTAGCAGTATCATGCGTGTTCATGCAAGTCTTGACCAGCTCTACACCGTTCTTCCAATCTCTCTTTCCTACGGGTGTTAGCTCGTTAGCCAGAGGCGGGATGGACACCTTGTCGACCAGCGCTCCTGTCCTCGTCGCTCCGAGCATCAAAGAACCACCAAAGAAACAGACCAGATGATCCTGTTTAGGAGTCAACCGCCATGATCTGGGAGGAACTATATCAGCGAGTACTTCAAGAAAAAAAGGTCATTAGCTTGCATTTCTCCTGTCCTGTCTTGTTCGGGAACTAGTTCAGCAGTGTAAGTCATCTTAGACTTAATACTTTTTTGGATGAGGTGGTTGTGGATGCCTGCCATCGCATCGTCATACATCTATTTGCAGTTCATTAGATTGAAAGTCTGTTTGGTTGGGTCTCGCTCACATCTCTGTAGACGGGCTCTGTACCGTTCTTTGACATGTCAAGCCGACAAATGAAAGGCAAAGAAAGAGAACCTCACCGTCTGAATATACTGTTTTCTAATGAGCGTTTAGGCCATGCTTCAATTGCCATGATCAGAATGCTCACAGTAAGTACTCGTAATACGAGTCACCTCTGGAACCGAGACGTATAGCAGAGGTCACATATTGTCCGTCCAAAAGACTTCGTGAGGCGAGTCAGAGATAGACAGACGACAGGAGGCTCGACGACAGACCTCATGTAGATGGATGCCAAACCATGAGGCAAACGAGCGCCTTTGATGATTCTCATGACCTATACACAGATGTTTCAAATTCGGCTTGTTACCCCAGACATCGTTACTTACATTCTCTACTTTCCGCCAGTAAACGTCATTTTCTGTTAGGTAGCTCAAGTAGCGGAACTCGAGCTGGAGAGTGGCGACCTCTGCTGTGCTTACAAGACCTCGTATATCCTTGTCAAAGACACCTTGTCCCTTACCAAGATTGACCATGGGTAAAGGGAGTCCCAGGTGAGTTTCAAAAGCAGGAAGAATACAATTTGCGAGCTCGACAGCCCTTTCGAGATAAAGCGGATCCTCATGTGACAAGTGGTACGCGGAAAGGAGACCGCCCAGTACACGAATAGTTGTCTAAACAGTACGAGCGTGTTGATATGCACGTTGTAAGAGAATTCAATGTGCGACATACCTCGAAGGTATTGAAGTCACCATCCCTCTTGAAGCTTAGTTTATCCGCGACCCAAGCTCGAGCACGCGTGTACTCCGTCGTAAGGCCCATCAGAAGCATCGTGTCTATGGAATCGATAACGGTATACCCTATTCCTCCTGCAGTTGTCAAGTTGGATCCTTTATGGCTAATAGGGTGGTATTCATCGTCTCCCATTGCATCCCTTTCTACAATTGACGCGTCATTACTGACTAGCCTTGTCACAATAAACACATACCATAGGCAAGCCATGCATGCTATCAGCGACGTGTCGAAATCAGACCCAAAGGATCACGAACTGGTCACCGGAATCTGCACACCTTGAAGGCATCAACAACCGCGTCGCGTCTTGGTATATCCGCAGATAGATGTATAGCAGGCCCTGAGTGCGTAGTAGGTTGAGAACCGCCCCAATGTTCAGAAGACCTGACCCAAAATTTGATTATATCGGTGAAAATGGTAGGATTGTGCTTATAGGACTCGAGTCAGGCTCCAGAGTGTAGCACCTGGTACCACGCACCCAATAGCCAAAAAGGACTGCAACACATAGGACTAGCGCAGACAATAGTTTGAGTACTCGAATAGAATTTTTATCTTCCTGCTCCTTTATAACGATGACAGGTCAATCTCGAAGTGATAACGTGTGAGTGTATGACAAGCACACAACTTGTTTCCCCGAAGCCGGCTTGGACTGTCCTTTCTTTTCGTTAGAACTCTTAGGTTTTCCCATTACTTCCAGGTTTCGTCCTTCTCAAAAAGTGGGAGAAGTTTGTGTTAACGTCGTTGACGCTGGCTCGATGCTGGCAGCTACTAGTAACGCGTATTCGGCCTGTCGTGTTTCCGGCGCTCGAAATGGTTGTCGGGACTCGGAGATCGTCCCGACCGAACCGATCTAGATAGCCGCGAGTGCTTAATCGGTCTTGATCTCAATGGGCTGCTAATGAGTGAGTATATGCTTCGTAGAATACAGCCACACTCATATGTCAAATGACGTACAACTAATCTTTCCAAGTACATGATATCATTTGATTGTTTGTAACTATACATTGGTATATGCAATAGATTTCTGTTCTGCAGTGACAAAATATCCATAATGTCAGATCAAGGTCTCCTAGTCATCCATGCTTTGTTGGTTGGCCGTGATTCTGAATAATTGATTAGCAGATGAGTAACATACTAGTTCCCGCCACAAGCGCAAGTAGGAAAGACATCCCCTGAAGAAGGGTTTCGAAACCATGACCTGTATTTGAAGACCCATGGCTGGTGCTACCCAACTGAAGTCTATCTTTACCGGAGCGACCGTTGGACGTCGCCAGGATGGATGGGTCAATTGTAGCAGTGTTAATAGTCTTCGTTATTGCTGTCGTGACGAATGTAGGAGCAGATTCCGACGCAGAGCCAGCAGATGGATCTGTGAAGAAGACAACCGCAAGTGAAGGCGCTTTAAGAGGGATCCTGCATTGATTTGCGCCCTGGTCACATTGAATTTTGATGATATCAAGATCGCCCTTGAATCGACCGTCGACTTGATATTTGTTACCCAGAGTCTAGAGCGAATGGTCGGATGTGAGGGAAGCAACGACCAGCACCAAAAAGACATGACACACCTGTCCTGCCCATGTTATGTTTGTTTTCACAGAAACCGATGACGCTAGGAGGTACCTAGAACCAGGATTGTATCAGTAAGGATCCATCAGAGTGACGACAGTAACGCACTTGACATAGACTTGACTGGGGACTTGCCCGTCATTCACAGTGATCGTTCCCGTGATGTCGTGCGCCCCGGAAGCATCATCAATATAATTAATCAGAACCACCTTGGAGAGAGCGCCTCCATCATAGACCGCATAGGACGGGTTATAGATCCCATTATTAGACGTGTCCACGATCTGAGAGACGTTGGATTTCCCGAAGACTTCCGCAACCACAAGAACGGAATAGTAGATAGCACCGACAGTCCACTGGTGGAACGAAGACTGATTCGTGGGCGGTGCTGAGGAAATATACTGTCAGCTTCACAATGAACATAGTCAGAGCGCAGTGATTGGACCTGTGAACGGCTGAGACAAGAAAATCAATGAATGAAGCTTGATATGACTGGCCATCTGATCAGAGACAACTGACATTGTAATAGACATTTTGACCACCAACGTGGAGGAGGGCGCCAGAGAAATTCGCGGCTGCCATAGTGAGACCATAATCTACTGCCCACAACGCTGCGCCGAAGCTGTCAGAGAGCCCAGGAAGTCCTCCGCATGTGGCACTATTAGTCTCAAACATGATGAAGGGTTTACTCAGTGCCTGAGCACGGGCGCTGGTATCGAGATATTGTTGGATGAGATTGATTCCTGCGTTGTGATTGAGGAAATTGGAAAACATTTTCTGGGGGTCCACAGGAGAGCCAATGCCGAACCGGGCAAAACAGTTATTGGTCGGGTAACTAACTCGGTGTCCTTTACTGCTTTAGCAAGAGATGCGAAGAGGGGGTCTCACTGTTCCATGGTGATTATCTTGAGGACGTCTTTAAACCTATCGAGATAGCCCGTAGGCCACAACCGGTCAGGGGACCAAGGGCCCGACGCTAGACTCGGGCCTAGAAGCATGTTCTTAATCGGGATATTCGTGTTGTTTTCAATGGCATCGACTAGAGAGGCAAATTCGTTCGTATATTCCATGACGTCGTATGGTTCGACACGGTGGCCATGACTTATCAAATCAAATCAAAGCTTGGTCAGTTTCAAATACCACAAATGAAGAATGAACCTACCCCAAGTAGTAATCTGGCTCGTTTCCTGCTTGAAGCCCATACAGACGATCGCCAAGAATGCTCTGTGCTCTTTCGGCAATAGCAAGCCGCCAATTGGTGTCATTGAATGGTATACCTATTTCACCGGTCTTGAGCTATTCTGACTAGAAGATTTGATAACTCACCAAAATACCATCCAACATTGACATGACTGGAGATATTAGCCACCATATAGAAGAGCTCATCAGTATACAAAACGGCAGGTGTGAGCGTCTAGCAGTGGAAAGATCAGAAAACAAACTGTGAAACACTACGACGGAATTCGTTTACAGGATTTTTAGAGTCCGTTTGATCTTTTTCGGTCGCGTGTCCGTTGTCAATGTGGTCGACTCGGTATGCGAAGTCCTGTGTATTACCGCCGATACGTATGTGCGTACCCCCAGCCCGTTGTTGAATAAGACCGAGGAGATTGAGGAAAGGAACCTGAAGATAAGACCTGGAATCACATCAGCGAATGCTCTACCAGATCGCTATGTGACAAGACAACGAACGCGTTTTTTCCCACTGTCAAGAAGAAAGTCAGGAGAGTCAACAGAGACAGATAGCATGATGCCTTACTTAGCTGGGTTACGACCGACATTTCGACAGAGAACCCGTAGAAGGAGCCGTGTTGCATGATGGATATACCCGGGACGCTTGCATTGTTTGGTGGGAGACTGAGAGAGAAGGTAAGGGCCTGGTCGTCCGGAGGTAGGGGAGGCTGTAGTATCGTTTCATCATATGCTGGGAAGAGGCTCTGACTGGGAAGGGCTTGGCCATTGGTCGCAGTCGCAGCCATGTCGGGCACAGAGGTATGGGCTATATGTGTCTGTCCATAAACCGTGACGGCAGCCTTGACAGTGGTGGCAAAGAGCCCACAAAGGACAGCTCGAAGCATGCGGGAAGAGATGAAGAGAGGAGGGAAAGAACTAAGGATACATTCATGCATGAAAATATAACCCTGGTGGCAATGCGTGTAACATGCCAAGAGCTAGGCGAGACATGGTTACCACTCCTGCGCAGTTCTTTGCGAGGAAAAAATAGCACGAAATGTCCAGACGAAGGAGATACAACTCCGAGTCGGCACAGGCCGATAGCTTCCGTGGCCGTACCAAGTGTATGTACATATATTCCGTCAGGTGGAACGACATTGAGATGGAAGACAAGCACTGACAAGTAGCAGCGTCCGAAAAACAGTACATATGTACTTAGTCAATATTCAACTGATAGTTAAAAAGCAGTCAAAATCCATCATTGCGCCGTTCGTCATTTGTGCTATTCGGCGAAAAAGCACGTCGTTAGGGCCTCTACCGAAAAATACTTATGTTGTTGGGGTCTCCAATGAAGGTATGATATCACCGAAGCTTTTCCACGAGGGCAAAGCAAGTTTCGAGCGGCGCTTTTAGACAGCACGCCAAACGAGTCTACCGACACAGAAAAGATTTTGGAATACTCAGAGAAAGCCAAAGATCCGGACCCGAGAGCAGACAGCACGGCAGCCCGCCAAAAATAGAATTTCAACCCCGAACCCATCAGCTCCGATTCGACGAGGTCCGTACACATCCGTCGGCGACTTGACTGTCACTTAGACTTGACTCGAACCCTGAACCATTGTAAGTAGCTCTCCGTGTATACATGCAACTTTTTACCAATCCTTTCTTTTCAGTCATTTATCTTCAGTTCATGCTTGAGTACCATGTTGCACCTATTCTAAGATATATTGGGATTTTTTGCCCCTAACTTCCCGGGCCCGTCCTGCCTGATCGATGTGGTCCTGATTGACCTCATCAATTCTCGATTGAATATCGATTAGGCTCGCACGTATGTGAAGGACATTTTTCATGACGTATGGGACCACATGCCGTCCCGAGCCGGAGATCATAAGTGCTTGTCAACATTCAGGAATGATTTGCGGGATCAGAAATTGCGTATACTTTCGTCTTCGCGTGTCATTTATAAGGAATTCTGCATGCGGTCTTGAAGGTTTGTTCGAAATTACAGTCATTTGTCGGTCAAGGTGAGCTTTGCTAGGACTCTCTTTGGTGGGTAGGCTCAATGTAAACCCCACAATTATATAAGGTGGTGTGGCAATACCGTCAGATATCCGCACCCTGGAAAAACTTGTGGAAAAATACAAGTTTGGGGAGACGCGTCGTGGCGCTGATCACGTGATTTCGAAATGTCGCGAGGATGTCGCCATCGCTGCACCATTGGCGGGATGGTGATTCATTCGAAAATGAACGGTGGTATTAACCATTCTCTAGCATCGCTACTCACGCAGGAACCACGATCTTATCGTCAGAAGCATGAATGTCTGCCCACCTGAAATCCACTCCTGCATTTGCCAAATGGCTTGCCTAGACGATGGCCGCACCGTCCGCGCATTGAGCCTGGTATCGAAATATTTCCGCCAAATCTCGCGCCCTTTTCTCTATCAGTCTCTCTCAATCTCAGGGTCAGCACAAATATCATCATTAGATTCGGTGTTACAAAAAACACCACCTTATTTGCGTCTCATCCGCCATCTCTTCCTTTCTACCCACAGAAATGATACCAATGTCACCCATAAACCAAAAGCAACTGACGCTGCAGACTCCGCATCTATCCACAGAATTCTAACAACATGTGCTCCGACACTAGAAACACTATCATTTGTCTCGTTGTCCGCGTCCATAGGTACAACGGCTATCTCGCGGCTTTTCCGTACATCATTTCCTTGCCTACGGGAGCTATCCATATCAGGCTTTTACCCATTTCCTTCCGCCCCAGGGAAGCTACCATCATTACAAAGTTTACATCTCCATGGCAACCGAAATCCCCATGGTTTGCTACAAGCAGGTGGCCTCGACGAAGCCTGTCCTTCATTAACTCATCTGCGCGTTTCCGGTCTAAGTATGGCCACCACATTTACCCTTGAACTGCAGGCGGCTCTTTCGGGCGATGACGAGTCGCCCTTCCCTTCCAAGTTACCAAGTCGCTTGCGTCACGTTGTTATTCAGCCTGCCTTACCTCGACCAACATTTGGGAAAGATGCGGCGAACATCGCAAGGGATGAGATGATGATGATCCATTTGGAAAAGCTTGAGCTTCCACAGGGGATGGATTTTACTTTGCTGCCGAGGGCGACGGATGGGTCGTATGATGCGTTTAAACGAGAATGGAGTGATAGGATAGGTCGAATTTAGAGCTCGTCTTATGCCTATACTGTTGGCAACATGGTCCAGTCATTGATTGCTCGAACGGAAAGAAGTTTGTTTTGTACTAATCAGGCTATAATATCTATC
>JABCKS010025401.1:0-11585 GCA_018851325.1 Termitomyces sp. DKA19 | reverse complement strand
ACATTGACAAGATGGTGTTTTTATTGATTACTAGCATATATGTCAGTAATATCATGCAGATTGGGGATTGCAATGCCCCAGCAACATTTGAGAGGTTGATGACTCCAATGTTTTGAGACATTATTTCCAAGTTGATGCATGTATATCTTGATGATATATTCATATATTTGGATATGATTTACAATTACAAATGACATATACAAATAGTGTTTAAGTGGCTTAAAGTAAATTTGCTCTATCTCAAGTAAAAGAAATGTAAGTCATATGCAGAACTGAGTAGACTGCCTGGATCATATTATTAATAGTTATAGCATACATCCTGAATATAAAAAGCTGGATCAAGTCCATGAATGGTGCATTCCACAGAATTATAACAACATTTAGCATTTTGTAGATCTGATGAACTACATATCAAATTTCCTTTCAGACATGACAATCTATATAGGTTCTTTAATGGCCATAACACAGAATGGGTTTCTATTCTATTGGGAACCCATATATCAGTAGTGCTTTGGCATGATCAAGCAGATCTGTGACTACACTCCATTTATTTGACCTATTGATCCATAATGCAATGAGCTAATCTGGCTCATCTGAAATGATGTACTGACAAGAAGCTTTGTAGCAAACATACTGACCAGCAGGTTTTATGACAAAAAAGTTCCCTAATACACAGTAGAACTATACTGTGCATAAGCTAGAGACACTAGCAATTCTGGAGGTTCTCCTCAAGTGGGAAGAAAAGCTGATAGGATACTCCATCTGTTAGAATCTATACTCTGTAGTACCTAATAAATCACAGACAAATCAGTCTGTGGTCTTCAGTCTATGATACAAGCAACTAAGGATTCTGTACCTAATAAATTACAGACAAATCAGTCTGTGGTCTATAGTACAATGAGCTATTGATACTTATATAAGTAATGTAATCTAACTTACCCTTAGTCTATGATACAAATAACTGAGTGTGCTTTCTGTATTGTAGGCTGTATATATATCAGTTTATAACAATGAGATATAGAGACAAAGTAAGTGTGTAAGTGTGAAATGATGTCTGGCCACAGCACATATATGGTGTGATATTATGGTACTCCAATATCACATATCACAAAATTCCTCCTCACTGTATGTGTGCTCCTCTTTTCAGGGAATCTAGTAGCCTCAAAATGTTACATGAATGGTTGAACTGTGGGGTTAGCAATGCTTTTATAAAGATATTGGCAATATTGTTCTTTGTATTAATATAGCATAGGGTGATTTCATTGGACATGACTTGTTCTTGTAGAAAATAATACTTTATATCCACATGCTTGTCAGGTCTGGAGAACCTGGAAGCTCATCTTCAAGAGTAAGAATCCATCAGTTAGTTAGTCAATGACTAAGAAATAAGTATTCCAGGGATGATCCAGCCACTAGACAATGTCCTGAAGTTGATAAGAAGTGAGTAGAGGTTGTTGAAGTCCATGGGAATGTTCTGCAGACTGAGACAACTATATCAGAAAATTGTGAGAGAGAGGAGAAAAAGAGTAGATTGAGTAGAGAGAGAGACAAAGTACAGTAGAGAGAGGAAATATAGATGAAAGTATGCAATATCAAGACTACCAACTGACTACAGAGTTCTGAGGCTTTATACTTAAGGTCTCTAGGGAGAGTTAGGAGAGGTAGAAGGTTTTTAGGTAGGTGGCACCTACCTAGGACTCAGCTTCTATCATAGCAAGGCCTAGGTATGGTCCAAAGCAAGTCACAAGGGTGGATCTGCAGGGGTGGGGACATCTTAAGGCTAGGGTGGGCCCCAAGGGTATGCTGGGACTTGGGATGCTGACTTGCTGGCAATTCAGTGATGTGTAAGGCACATCTAGAAGAAGTTGTTGAGGTCAGGGCTTAGGAACACATTGACTGGTGATCTGGTAATGTGCAGATTGAGGGCTGAGTTCAAGTAAGAGGCAGGAGTAGTGTTGTTGGGGGTGGTAGGGTTGTTGGAGGTTGGCAGGCCAAATGGGTGAGGTTCTAGCAATGCTTTATCCATGAATAGAGGAGAGTCTTCTGATAGATTTTTTGCTGAGTTATATAAAATTATTGTAGCCTTGTCAATCTGATATTTCAATGCAGTCAGTACCATCCTTAGCCAAATGTGCTCCTGTGCTGCCTTAAATATGGCTATATACTCTACCTTGCATGATAATGCCATGACTGTACACTGTTTTCTCATGCACTACAATATCAATCCTGATCCTAGGGATCAGGCATATCCCCCTACACTTCTTCTAGTGTCTATACAGTTTGCCCAATCAGAATCTATAAATCCAACTAGGTTTACCAGTCTATCCCTACCTAACTACAGATATAACATTTGAGTGCCTTTTAAGTAATGGAGAACCCAGATTGCAGCATGCCAGTAAGTGCTAGTATAACAATCAAGGAACTGAGAAAACTGTTGGACTGCATACTGTATGTCTGGTCTTATAGATATTTCCAGCTAAAGTAATCCACCAAAGGTTATGATATAGAGTCTATGCAATCTTTTCCAGCTCATCCTTAGTAAGTTTTGAGTTATCTACTCATTGCAATTTCAAACTGGGCTCCACAGGTACAGAAACAGGGGATGCATCTTGTTGTCTATATTGTGAGACTAGTTGATCAATGAGAATGCCTTATGACAGAAACACTCATTTGCTTACTTAATCCCATTCAATTGCCATGCCTATAAGGTGCTTTGGGGTACCTGAGTCTGATATTACCCAAGTTTCTCTCAACTGTTCCTTGAATTGGTCATTCAGTTCTTTTATACTCATGATTGATAAGAAGTCATCTATATGAACTCCTATAATTACTGTGTCCTAGTCCATTCTCCTATAATAGAAGCATGCTTTGCATTTCAGTTGTGAGAAACCTAGCCTTCTTATCACTATATTGAGAGTTTTATTCCATATCTGGCCTGCCTATTTTATACTATAAATCAGTCAACACAGTTTACAGATCCAATTTTCCTTCTTCCTTGAAGCTTTTCAGTTGCTGCATGAATATACACTTCTTCTCAGGTAAGACTCTATTTAGGAATGTAATTTTGACATCCACTTAAGTCATATCCCAATATAATGCTACTGCCATATGCAGCAATATCTGCCATGATTTTATGCAGGCAATATGTGAGGTAGTCTTATTATAATCCTTACTTTGTACCATAGTATAGCCCTAGAGGACATGCTTTATCTTTGACCTCATATTCCTTCCATGTTTGTCATGTTTAATGGTAAACACAGGTCATTCTTTGAAGATTTTTCTGTCCTGATGAAATTTTCTCATGCAGTACCAACTCCTATACCTTCATCTTCTTCAATAAATTGACCTCATTCCAATATAACTTCTTTCACCACTACTAATTCACTGACCTCTGAGCTTCTTCTAATATTCTTAGGGTATCAAGGTCTGCCTCTAGATCTGACTTCTCAATCATGCTTAGTGTTATCACAATTTTATTGGTCTCTTCAGTGCCCACATTGTTGGTACTAGTTGCCATAGATATGGCTTAAACAAGTTCATTTACTGCTCTATACTTTTCCATCTATGCTTTTCTAGCCTATTCAGCAGATTCCTTAGATTCTCTTATCACCTTTTCTGTTTATATCTCTATCTGATTGTTTTGAGTTACCTTCACTATGGGGACTGAGACATGCATAAATCTGCATAGTAGGACAGTCCCTGTGTCAGATATGGGCTCTACAGCAGGTGTGTGTTCAATGATCTGTGAAGCTTGTTTAAGGAACAGCTCTAACTCTGTTTCTGGAAACTCTATACTTGAAAACTTTATGAGCTTGTCCTCATTAATTTGTGGCATTGTCAGACAAGAGTTTAATTCATTAATGATGGTCTCTATAGATAGATAATTGGGTTGGCTTTCTGATGTCATTTCTGGAGTAATTAGCATTGGGAGAGGTGCAACCTGGTAGCTCTCAATGAATCTGATGTGGAATGAGCTGTATACTTTCTTGGTAGACTGCTCACAACATCTGTATGTCTTTGAATTGAGATCATACCCTTTGAAAATGCACTCAATAGATCATTTGTATATTTTGGGATTGTGTTTGTTGTGGACCAAGATAAACACATGGCATCCTATTTTCTGAAGATATAAGTAATCCAGTCTTTTGTTGTACCAAAGCTTATCTGGGGTAGAGTCTTTTTTAAGGAATGTTTTTATTTTCCTATGGAGGTGTACAGCAATTAGATAGAATTTGTCCCACAAGTAAGGTGGACATTTTACTGCAATTTGCATTGATCATGCTTTCCCCATATTTTCTTGATGTATCCAATATATACAGAAGTGTATGGAGCACCTACTTCAAGAATAATACTCTTTGATTTGTACTAAGCCTTGTGCACTTTGTTGTTGAGTTCTCCATCATACCCAGTGCATAAGATCTCCAAGGTTTCACTTGTCTCCTTCTCACAAGCTAGAATCCAGGCCTGCAGTTTGCCAAATATATTGCTTTTTGCTTTCAGAGGGATAGACCATAGTTTATTGGAAAAATCATCAACAACATTCATAATATAATGATTTTTTCAAGCCACCTCATTGCCTTATGCCCTTGTCCCTCCTCCTGTTTCTTTGGAACTAGCAATTATGTCTGTTTACCAAGGATATAGCTGTCACAAACAGGAGGTTTTATGGGAAAGGTTGAGGGCATACCATCAATTATCTCTGCTCATGCCATTTATAAGATAGCCTGGTAGTTGATATGGCTGAGCTGGTTGTGCCACATTATTATATTAGGTAAAGCATGTACTGCAAAGGCATGATCATGATAGAAGTTTAGGGCATATAGATCTTTCTTGGGAATCAACATCCCTGTCACAATTGTAGTTCTGAATAATATATCCATAAGGGTAGTATCAGTGTCATCAAAGGTCATAAAGATCCCAAATACTTTAGCCAATTTGCTGACTATAACAGACAAACCATGGATTTTGGTATGTATAATGTATTGTCAATAATAATATAGGCTCCTTTACTTAAACAGAGATGAATTCTTCCAATCCCAGTTGCAGCAATGATGGCACCTTCTACACTATGAATCAAATGGTCTGAAATTGAGTTCAGGATAATAAAATTGGATGTATCAGAAGAAATATGCATAGTTACACCAGAATCAAGGTAGAATGGGAACACATCAAATAGTATATTCAATGGGTCTGTTGCATAAGCTTGATCTTCTTATGTGTGGTTAATATAATTGCCATGCATCTCCTCCTTAACCATGACTAATAAGTTGAATTTTAGTGCTTCAATATCTTCAATGTGTCCAATTCTATTGACTACATCAGAAGCAAATCACACAAATCCAGACATTATGGCTAGTGTAGCTTTTCCTCCTTATATGGCTATATATGCTGCAATTGCATCAGACCTCAACAATGAAGGCAAATCTGCCAGATGGAGTTATAGTAACCTGCAATCTTATCTTTTCTCCTTCCTTTCCTTTTTGCTACACATTGTAGTTGCCAGTCTAGCTTTCCTTGACCCCTTCACTGTCTTTCTGGACATTCCTCCTCCCTCAAGTATGCACTACAGCTGAGTATGTCCCACAAAAGTCAGGCAACTCCTGGACTTACATGCATCACAGATCAGTCTGTCATATTTCAAGGTCTTGGCCATAAAAGCCACAGAAGTTGTGTCAGTGGGTACAGAGGCCAATTTATCTGCATCAATCAAAGTTTGTTTCCCTTCCAGGAACTAACAAATTTCAGTAGGTCCATATTTTGTCATATCACCCATTGCAGTTAGGTCCCATAATATAATAGATTGAATGTGGATGTAAGATTTATCCAATAGTGTAGATAACACCATGATCAATTGTAAAAGCTTATTTGCAACCTTTCTAGCCTGAAATGCTCTTTTGACTTTGTAAAAGATCTCATTGGTGGTCTTTATAAATGATTGCAAGGGAGAACATTTTATCATGAGTGCCTCTTGAAGTAGGCACACCTGTTGGACCAGCATAGCCCCACTATGCTACTCTTCCAGACACTCCTACAGTTGAACTGGATCCCACTCATCTGCATACAGTTTCTGCTCCAATAGGGATATCACTCACTTGATGAAGGAATAAGCCAGGCAATTATTGGCCTCCAGGCTGCTGTAACCTTTCTAATCAGTAGTACTAAAGAGTTCAGAGAATTGTCAATATGATGTATCTTGGTAATTTCTTCTAGAGTGTTTAAAACCATCTTTTGCTTGGAGGGTTGTGCCAGAGACCCAGAGTCTTCTAGTATACTTTTTCCAGTACAAGTCATACTTTGTACAGATAGATAGAGCAGGTAGAATCAATAGTTTGTTTACATGATTGTTGTACAAGTACAATAGCCAAACAGCCAGTTTGGATAGAAAATTGTTGGTGTAAAATATCAGATTCAGTTCAGGCAACAATTAGATCTATAACCTATTAGAATCTATACTCTGTAGCACCTAATAAATTACAGACAAATCAGTCTGTGGTCCTTAGTCCATGATACAAACAACTAAGATTCTGTACCTAATCAATTACAGACAAATTAGTCTATAGTCTATGGTATAATTAGCTATTAATACTCATATAAGTAATGTAATCTAACTTACCCTTGGTCTATAATACAAATGACTAAGGGTGCTTTTTGTATTGTAGGCTGTATATATATCAGTCTGTAACAATAAGATATAGAGACAAAGTAAGTGTAAATGATGTCTGGTCACAGTGCACATATGGTATAATATTATAATACTCTGATATCATATATCACAACACCATCCATATCATCACTGACTATAAAACTCTTAAGCTTTTTAAGATGCAGTTAATGTTATCCCTACATCAATGCAGGTAGACAGTTTACATAGTACAATATCAGTTTAACATTATATATATTAAGAGGGAATTAAACAAGGTCATAGACTACCTCTTAAGGTACTTCAAGAGTGATACACTAACTAATGTATATGAGATACATAACTATGTCAATGCAGATGTTTGCATTGACCTGCAAGATGAACACTTGCTATACTATAGGTATAAGGAAGCAAGGAAGAATGTAGTGGAAATTTATGCTATGTAGGCATAGGAAATATGGTGGAGTCAACAGCTGCAGGAGAAATAGAAGGCTTAAAATCTTGAGGCAGACAGCCTAACATGAGCAGGTAAAGCTTCTAAAAAGAAGGACAGCTTAGTGTGATCCAGGGCAATAATCTATCAGTGGCCAAGGTAGTGGATATATCATTATTGTCTACAAGGTTGGTTTGTTCAAGTTCATGTAGGCAAGAGATGTCAATGTTAAAAGCATTGCTAGGCACAGATATGCATTCTAAAGCAAAATAGGGAACTAAGCAAAAAGTAGCTATTAGGCAATGCAAGACTAAGCCATCTAATTCACAAAGGATGTAAGTACCTTCCTGGTTATGAAATATCACCACTAAAGGGTCTAGGTAACAAGGCCTCATCTTCTTGTTATAGGTAACCTTATGGCTCTATAGCTGCTATAGCTACTAAAGTATAAAGAGGATGAGTTTTGTCAAATAATTTGACAAGAATATAGATATTATATGCTTTATATGATAGTTTTAAAACAACTAGAGGAGCATACATGCTTTTGGATTAACAGAAAGCTATTGGACATGGAATTTCAAAGGACAGCAAGTCCTTTGCTTGCCATGTCACCATTTTTTTGATATTGCAGCTTGTTAAACAGGTGCATAGTATAGTAGAGCACTTTAGGGTGCAGAAGACTATTAACTACATTTGTCAATGGTATTGGTGGCTGAAGATAGTTCTGAGGTGACTCAGTTCTGTACTGTTTATAAAACATGCCAAAGGTCAAAGACCTTTAATAAGCAACCACTAGAGAAAACTGCATATGTTGCCTAATCCTACAAAGCTTTGAGATTTAATAGGAACAGACTTTATCAATCCATTTTCTGAGTCTTTGAGGTTCAATTATCTATTAGTTTTTATTTGTAAGATGATAAGTATGGTCCACCTCATTCTGATGAATACAACAACAAAGGCCTTAGAACTGTTGTAGATATACTTGCATAAAATCATCAGGCTATATGCCTTCCCAGATTCAATTATGAGTAACTATGACTCTAAGTTCATATTAAAATGGTGGAAGGAACTCCACAAGGTTAGGGGCCTAGTTATTAATGTCAATATTGTTCTATCTGCAAATGGATGGGCAGACAGAATGAGACATAGAATGTTGTCCAGATATTGCAGGCAATAGTGCACAATGACCAGAGAAACTAGATAGATAGAACACCTTTGTGCAGTTTGCAATTAATATGAGCATGTCAAATACCATGAAGTATGCATCATTTTGAGTTGAATGGAGGGTACATGCCCTCTATAATAAAGGAGATTTGGTTAGATGATGTGATTTATAAAGGGGTCAGAGAGTTTGCATAAGTGGCACTGAAAAACCTGGCCAGCACCCACAATACCATTGAGGCTAGGGTCTTTCAGACTCTATATACTAATAAAAGGAGCTTAGACTTACTGTGGGCAATATAGTGTACTTGTTGAGGAAGACCTTAAACCTGCCCAAAGACAGAGTGAGGAAGTTGTGTCTAAAGTTCATTGAGCTATATTGTATCTTGAAAGCATATCCAGAATCATCAAATTATATTCTTAAGCTACTGACAATGCTAGTGAAGTACAATATCATGTCAAAGTTTTATATATTGTAGCTGTGACCATATATAGAAGATGATGATGCTATATTCTTCAATAGAGCAAGACTGCAACTCTATGGCTTTGGCATGGGCTAATGACTACAAATAGTTTGTGGAGGACTTGCTGAGGCATTGGTGGAATGCTGATAGATGGTTGGAGTTTGAGGTACAGTAGTCAGAGAGTAATACTACCTGAGAGCTGTATGCAAATTGTTTAAAGCTAGCAGTGCTTGACCATTACTTGGAGCTTCATCAAATGTCCAGAAGAGCCAGATTGAGTTAGGCTGATGTAAATAATAGCATCCAGATTTGGCCATTAAACTTGGTAGAAAGAGAAAAGAGTCCTGTATAGTATTGCAACTACAATAGCCAACTATGTAACAACTATACAAATATAGAAATAAGCTCACTCTTAGAAGTAGAGCCTTACAGGCTCTGATAGGGAGGGAGTAATAGTAGAGGCATCTCAAGTTGTGCCCCAGGGCATATAACAGCAAATTCAGAGCATGCATAATAGGTATGCATTTAAAAATATGACCCAGCAGCTACCTCAACTAGTAGTATTTCCACAGTACTTTTGGCAAGTGCCAGTACAGATGCCATAGTAGCCTACTAAGTGGCAAGGGCCACAGATACAAGCCTTTAGACAAGAGCAGATATCTTTGTTCAATCTGTACTTTGGTATATCATCCTTTATACAAAGATAGCTTCTAATACAGGGTTAAGGTATGATGCCCCAACAATAAGTGTAACTACCTTAAGTAGCATTACAGCAGCAGGGGCCTATGGGCCAAGTTTGATTTATTCCTATTGTAGCTGTGGTCACAACAACACACATAGAAGGCTATCTGCAGCTGTTGATATAAACACAAATGTCATATTGTATGCCTCACTTCTGTTGATCTCTTTGTCTCTCAACAATCTTTCAGCACCTCTGAACCATGTTCCCTATATTTGCATCCTCTACTGCTACTGTACTATCTAGTAATTCTTCAAACCCCTCTGTACCAAAGCACATCACTTACTACAAGTGGGACAAGACTAAATATACTTGCACTTATGGCAACTTCACTCAGTGGTCCAAAAAAACTCAAGGATGCCTTGATTCTCAATAGAATCTATACATATGTCTTTGATCCCATTCTGCCTTGCCTCAGCACAGATACACAGCCTCATGCCCATACCAACTGGACCTTGAATGACTACCTTACAATGACTTTTCTAAGGTTTGCCTTAGATGAAGTCAAGCATCACAATTTAGTCATAGACAAGGGTGCCCAACACTGCTTCAAGGCACAGCATGAGGGACCCATCAAACAAATTATTCTTCTGCAGGAAGCCCTCTTTACATACTGCTCACTATCCAAGTCCTTACCAATCACAGCTAGTCAGATAACTGACATTATGAAAAGAGCCTTTGACATTGAGGAGATTAATGCAGACCTCTTTATGTGCATTGTTCTGCTCAATAGCCCTAATAACCCATCCTTTAAAGCCCTTCAGAACTCTGTCTTGACCCTCCTTAGCAAGAGCACAAAAGCATTGCCATGCAAACTAGCAGAGATCAGGCTGCTCATGGAGAATGTGCAGAACATTATCAATTCCAAGGCTAGCACCACTGCCATAGCATTTAATGTAAAAGGGGAGATAAAGCTTTACAATACTGATCTATTCAGATACAATCATGGCCTAGGAGCATTATGTTGTAAAAACTGCAACTTACATAGACAGCTATGCCAAGGTCACATGAAGTCATTCTGTGTCCAAAAAGGTAGAAGTATGGCTGAGAAGTCAGTAGTCAATGCACAAGCAGCTTAGAGAGCCTTAAAAAAGAAACCAGACATATCTTTGGCAAGTACCTCAATCTAAGCAATGTCTTTTGTGGCTGTTATAAGGCTAAATAGAAAACTCTAGTGTATGGACTCTATAAACCTTGGTCAGCTCCCCACACCTTCTGAAACTGTAACACTTGCAGGTATGACTGCAATACAGATGCCTATCTCAGTATCTGATTGCTTCACTAAATGTTGGAAACATGCTGGCTTCATGGCATCCAAAGAACTAAGGACAATTATACTGAATTGGCTTAAGTATACTCAATTGATTAAGGATTATATCCTAGCAGTAGATATTTCTCCAATCTCTTAGGCAAGATGAATACCTCTTACCTCTCTTGTCTCAACCCCTTTTCTTATTATCTTTGGAGCTACTGTTAATATATCACCTCATTGTGACATCTTCTTCACCTTACATCCTATTGCACTGCAAAATGTTAAAGAACTTAGATGCTCATTAGTTGCAGTAATTGGCATTGGTAGTATCCATCTCTATGTTGCAAAAGGTGCAAATATTGTCTTAGAAGATGCATTCTACATCCCAAATGCCACTGTCCATCTTGTGCCAGTCAGTTTCCTTGCTAACAAAAGCCTTGACTTTCACTTCAATAATGTGACCATCAAGATTATTAGCAAATTCATCCCTGCACTTGTTGCACAAGGCCTACTCATTCCAAACCAATGTTTCTATAACCTTAACCTCAACTCTGTTGATGATATGTGGACATAGTATAGACACTTGATTAATTACCATCTCATATATTTTCTATCTATGTATGACATGTCATACTTCAGTGTTCAACTCTCACTGAAATGTTTTACCTTGTGTCTCATAAGTACATATATAATATATTAGTGTTCAACTTTCACTGATGCATTTTACCTTACATTCTTGCAGTCTATTCTAAGCCAACTCCATCACTCTGTTCCCTCCATAACTGGCCCCTGCTCAATATATTATTGTAATGCAGTTACTGAGCCTTTTGCACACTAGACTGTAAGTCAGAACCTATTTATTGATTCTGGCTATGGTTGTGCAAAAAAGACTACTT